>VFFE01008976.1:795616-925393 GCA_008921705.1 Burhinus oedicnemus
TTTTTTTTTTTTTTTAGGTCACTTTTAACTGCAGTGTTATTTTTCTCTATGATTTCTTCAAAAATTGGTTGAATGCTTTTATGCCTTTGTGCATCCCTCCAGGACCTTACCCTTTAATTCTAAGCAATGAGACACTTAAAACCAGAACTTTCTGGTAAATTGTGCCTAAATAGTAGTTACACTATAATGTACTTTTCCAAAAGGTGGTGAAACATCAATCTCCATGAAGGTGTTAAATAGTTAGAAGAAGGAAATTTATAAAGAAAAAACACAGTTTAAATTAAATCATTCAAACTCAAGCACGTGCTTTCAGCTTCACTGCTTTTTGTCGTATTCTTGTGCCCCATCTTTCATTTCCAGTTGTTTATGCAGATTGTCAGGTATTTGGGTCAGGGGCCCTGGCTCTGAGTCTGATCTGGCTTCTTGTCTTCAAAGTTGTCTGTCGGTGTAACAGAAAGCTGCTCATGTGAGTCTGAGGCCAGATGTGGACCTATATCTGCATTTTGATAAAATCCTCAAGAGGGGATCAATTTCTTTGTGGAGAAAACACACTCAGACTAATGAAGAATGACAATACAGGTTTTTTTAAAAAAAAGGAACTATAAAACATTAAGGTAATGAATCATGTCTACAGTACAATTTCCTGTATGTTTCTTTTTGAACTCAACAGAATGCCTAACTAGTCTGTGAAAAGTAATGAATTAAGAGTGCCTTTCAGAACTGTAAAAGCATGAATATGATGCATGGATCATTTTATTCCTAAGAGAAGAACATCACAATCATGTTCTTATCTTTTTTTTTTAAATAAACTCTTTATTTATTTTACATTTGTCAAAACATTTGCCAATAACTTTGTCTCTGGGTACCTGTATAATTTTTAAAAAAATCCCTAATTAAAGGTATAGAACAGGTGCCAAGGTCATTCTGAGTTAAATTGCTCTAGAGCAACAGTTACCAACCTATTACTTTTGAGTTAGCTCAAAAAGGCAGTTGCAAGCAAGAAACAGCAATGGTTGAGTCTCTGGGATAAGACAGTTGAAAATACTCATGAGAAAGTACATGAAAGAGAGAAGGGGCATGACAGCTAGTATTGTAAAGGCTATAGGGGCGGGTGGAGTATGAGTGTTGGCTAACATCTTCTGTAAAGGAAATCTTCAAAAAATTTTTTCTTCATTTTCAGTCTCTACAAATATTAAATGAGCTTGACAACAGCACAGAAAATGTACTGATCATTTGTGGATTATCTGATGTAACGAGATCAAGTTTTCTTAAACATCTTAGAAGTCTCTATGTCAAGATAGTTACTAAATAGTAATAAGAACGATAAGAGCTGTAGTCTACAGCTGTTAGACTGTTGCTGAGTCAGCGCTCACTAAGCAATAATAAAGACAATCGTATGTAGCAAAATTCCTTCAAATAAAAACTTAGTTCCAAAATCAAACTGAGGTCAAGACCTAAAAGTTAGGAGGACTGTACTGTGTCAAAAAAACCCTCCACCTAAACAAACAAAGCCACAACCAACAACAAACCAAACAAAAAGGGAAATTATTTCAGTGCTCAAAAATAACAGCAACCAGCCCTGTCCTCTGCCCCAGCTGAGGTACAAACTTGAAATATGATCTCAAGGATTAATAATTAATTATGATTTCTGATCTAAAATTGATTGCTCATTGACAGGTTTGGAGAACCATGAAGAAGTTTCACGAGATGTTAAAAGTCACTCAGATTACTCAGAATCTTCAAAGTACAGAGCTGTGTAAAAACATGTTCTTGATAGAGCTCAAAATTTTACAAACATAGCCTGTATTATCCCCTTCTTACAGCTGTAATTTTTTAAACCATCTGTTCAGAGGTATATCAAAAACAAAAAAAGTCATAGCAGGAAAAATGATAACTGAAAATAGACAAAGGAGATAACTTATTTTTTTCCCAGCTTGCTTCAGATATTCCTAAGTATTCTGGGCAGCTGATCAACTAGAAAAACTGTAGAATTTCACCTTGTGTTGAAATATTTTTCAGCACTTTTCTCCTCAAGATTTTTTTATGCATTCCTATTAAGATCATTATGTTCTTTGGCAGGCCTGTTTAAGACAAACTATGAACAATTATAGAACCTTGTTAAATCATTTTAAAGTGCTAAATACTTAAGTTTCTTTCCAAATGTGTGAGAAAAATAGTGAAAGCAAGCCTATTATTGTAAGCTGATGTCTTGTAATGAATTTATTTTTACACTAAAAGTGGATGGTTTTGTAAATTTTAAGCTTTAATAAATGAAAACCACTTCTACCTTAGATTATTTACTATTTAAATTTTAAACAGGGCCAATTTTAACTTTGTTGCATGCAGAAAAAATCATCCTTTCTTGTTAAGAATGTCTACTGGAATTATTTATAAGTATATATGCACATATACATATATTTAAAAAGAGGCAATATAAGTTTTTTCACAATACATATAATATACAAAGAAAAAATAAACTATTAATATCAAATTCTGAGACTACAAAAACCCATCTGAATATATTATTTGATTATCTTGTTATATAGAGAGATGTTATAGACATCTATTATTAAAATGTCTGCAACGGAAAGACAGTATGAAAGAAACATAAATATTTCTTTCCTGATTCAACATTACTGCTGTAAAGGATCAAATTAATAACATTTTTATTTACAGTAAATGTCCCTCTATACTTACCACAAGTGTTGCCAATGTTGTTTATTTGGGTTAGATAGTTACATTCAGTTCAGTTATTACTGAACTTTTTTTTTTAAAATTAGTATGTCAGTCTATCTACAGTCTTAACATTTCTCTTATTAGTTAATCTTTATGTAAATACTGATGGGAAACCTTTGTTTTTTAGTTATGCAACTATTGACACTCAGTTTCTGGTGAATGTTATATCTGTGAAATAGTAATTCACCTAGCTACAGACCACCAGTCTGAAAGTAACAAATTTCATCGAATAAACAACAGACGCATTCACAACAACTTCTCCTATAATTCAAATGTATTTTATAAGTCAAGTGGACCAGTTTCCCTCAAGTTCACTGTATAGCCAATGTGTAGAGGAGAAAGGGGGCCTTGAAATCTCCAGTTAGAAACCCTGTTTATTTACCTATATTAGAAATCTGCTGATGCTTTGTAAGTAATCACTCTTTCTACTCAGAGGGGAAGAAAAGGCTCACTGTAATTTTGCAGACTTGCTTCGTATTTCTAATATAGTCTCAAATTTCACAACTTTGGATTCTATATAACAAGGCTACAAGTAGTATTTCTCACTTGTATAAGAACTAAGTGTGAAAGAAGCTTTAGCAAAATAAGTACTTCAGGCACTTGGAAAAATGTGGATAGTAATTGACAAGCAATCATTGGTTCATGATTAGGACAACAAACAGAAGTCTCCTTTAAGACAGACAGGCAGTTATTTGTCAAAAAAAGGTTTCTATTCGACCTGAAAGCTAACATCGCAGATGGAAGTTTCTCTATCATCTTCTGTATAGCACAAAGTGTGAATGTCTGTCTTTGTAGTTGCTGAAACTTTTGCTGCACCAGGACAAACTGTAAGTCCCCACTTTTTTTACAGCTGCTCATAATGTGTAAAAAACATGCTGTGAAGAAGAATTTAAGTCAATAATAGATGCATCCTATGGAGTTATCTATTTCTGGCTGCAAGGGTACTTGAATCTGCAGATGTGTTTTATCAGATGATTGTTTCATCTTATGTGACTAGTTCTCTTCAGAGAATCTGCTGGTGTGACCTCAGTGATAACACTCTTTTGTTCTGGGTTTACTTTGAAAATTAATCACCCTCTAATATTTTTCCGTGGTGAAGATAGAGTAAGATCAGTAAAAATAACTTACAGAACTCAGGAATGAGAATGCGGAGCACGTGGTGTATGAAGGAGGAAAATGCCGGCAGTGTATGTAAAGGCAAAGCTAAATGTTTGCCAGTCCAATGAAACTAACATTAATTGACTGTATGTCAGAACTTCAGGATTCCATTCTTCAAAAAATCACCAGAATGCAGGCCTAGATTTGCATGCATGAGTGAGCAGGTATATAAAAATGACACTCCCTATTTTGTATAGAAGTAGCTATTGGACTTACTGGACTTACAGACTTGTTGGATTTCTATAGGAAGGTAGTGGACTTAGGTAAGGTGCATGTGTGCCTCACATTAAAAGAGTGAATGTTACAAGAAGAACCTGTACAGAGGTATGTCTCCGACCATTTTTCCAGTCTAATTGCAGAACCACAGAACAGCTGAAGTTGGAAGGCATCTCTGGAGATCATCTATTCCAATGCCCAAGCTCAGAGCAGGGACAGTTGAAGCAGGTTGCACAGGACCATGTCCAGTCAAGTTTTGAATATCTCCAAGGGCAGATACAACTACTCTGGGCAATCCGCTCCAGTGTTTGATCACTCTCACAGTAAAAAAGTGTTTTCTTGTGTTCGGATGGAATTTAATAGTTTTTAATTTGTGCCTGTTGACTCTTGTCTTGTCAGTGGGCATCACTGAGGAAAATCTGACTCCCTGTTCATCATTCCCTCCATCTGGTATTTATACACATTGACAAGATACCCCTGAGCCTGTTCTTCTCCAGGCTGAACAGTCCTAGCTCTCTCAGCCTCTCCTCATATGACAGGTGCTCCAGTCTCTTAATCAACTTAGTGGCCCTTTGCTGGGCTTGCGCAAGTAGCTCTGTATCTCTCCTGTACCCATGAACCCAGAACCGACTTATGTGGGAAGGTATTGGACTTGGGCAAAGTGTAGGCATAGTGGAAGGGAGAATGCAACTAGAAGGACCTGAGCAGAAGTATATCCTTAATTGTATTTCCAACCTAATCATGCAGTGGAAAAGACAGAATGATAAAAAACAAAACACTAGACTGACTGAGGCTGTGGAGTAGGAGCCCAGAGAAGGAGCAGAAGGTTATAAAAGACAGACATAAAATTTGGTGAGTAGAACAGGAGACAGAAGAGGGAAAAAAAGAAACATCAACAATATGTCAAATCATCAAGTGGGGCACTGAGAGGTCCTAGGTACTCCGGAAATAAATATGTAATATATGAACTCTCTGAACATCACAGAATACAGGTGTTTTCAAGAGAGAGAATGAGCAAACAAATAACTCAGAATCTCTCCATTTGCTAGATTCATTCCTTCATTCCATGTTCTCAAGATTTTGCTGTTAAAATTCCTCTGAGATGAATATTGTGAGTATACACATCCAAATGTGTTCTTGAATCATTTTAGAATATCTTCAGACTATGTAGAGATTTACCATTGTGCCTTAGGTTACTGGGACTCACTTATCAAAGAAGGGACCAGATATTCTATGCAGATAAATTGTATCTTCCATCTGTGAAAAATTATGGTTTTTCCAAGTAATATAGTATTCTGAGTGGAATTCATCTCAACTAGCTGCAGGTATCTGGAAGCTGGATGTCTATAACTAGTAAGCCAAGTATATAGCTATGGTAAAAGAAATAGTACTGCCAAACACTTCCAACTGATTTGTTTTGGTTACCTGTTTCAGGGTGAGATGGATGATTCCCATGTTATGCCTGACTCTTTCTGTTGACTAAGACAAAAGGCAACAAGGCTACAAAGTTAGATGTCTAACTTTTAGACACCTTAGAACAGATGGGTTAAATTTATTTAACTACAGAGGACAGGCAGGAAGAAGAGGAGGTACACCCTGTATAAGCTGTCTATACTGAAGCAGAACTTAATTAGATCAGAAAATGTGATATTTGTTCAAAATTTTATAGTCACAATTGGAGAATATGCTGTGTTGAAGTTCCTTTTCTTTATTTCATTCCATCAAGAAAACTTGAAAGAACCTGAAAAAACAGGAAGAAAAAGTCTTCCTACCAGCTACCAGTTTTGTTTCTACGTTGGTTAAATTATCAGGACAACTCTGAAAAATGAAAGTGATACTACTTATTCTAGACAGCTGTAGCCTTTTTCAGGCTTCAAAGGGACAGTCATGTTTCCAAAATTCAGACAAGCTCCAGGAGAAGTAAGGGGCTTAAATTCCTGAAAATCATATTTCTTTAGGTTTGTAATCTGGTGGCATTGTGTAATTCTCTTGCTTTCACTGCCTCTGAATATGTCAGGAATACAGAAGAAAGACATGTAAAACACAAATCGTGTCTTTTGGTGTGAACAATCTTCAAAAAGCTATCATCCTTTATGTAGCATATACATTAAGGTAGAGCAATAAAGAAAGATAAGTCTTTTCCTATTCTATTCTTCTGCTATTACTTTCATAGCAATTAACATCCAGTCTTTCACAAATGTGCATGTCAGCAGAGTCTCTCTCTTTATTAAAGCAAATATCTGCCCAATCACTAACTTTTTGAGTCTGTTACTTTGTGTTTTCAAAGAAAACAAAATAAATAACGTGATTAACGTAGTGTAGTTGGGAAGGATATTAGAGGAAATCCATGCTTTAAAGGAAGGCAAATGTCCTACGAAGCCTTCTAAAAAAATGTGGAGCATAATTATTTCAGTTCTTTGGAATTTCAGATTTTCTTTCAGCAGTGAACTAAGGATATAAAATACATGTTTGTCAGTTTAGACAAGAGTTGACCTCAGTTTGTTTTTCATTTTGCATATGTATAAATGGTTAAACAAGGTAAAAGTAGGAGAATCATGGTCAAGGATGTTTAAAGTTTTGTTATTATACCTTATTATTATTAATTTGCTGCATGTCTTTATCCACTTATACCCAGAAAACTACTATTTCTTTATACCTCACCCTTGAAAGGAAAAAAGAAAAAGATGTCTCATCACTGAATAGGAAAACCCCAGCAACAACTGATTCATGAAGCATTGGAACAATGAATCTTGCATAAAAGTTAACAAGATCACAAAGAAAGGCAAGGTATCCTTGGAATTCTGAGAAATTGCAAATTTCCTTGACCAGAGGAAGAAAGTGAGATTTCAATGCCATGAAAGAAAAAGCACAGAACTTCAGCCAGAAAAATATGAAAGGCAAGAGAAAACTGGATAGTAAACTGTGATGAAAGAAGTTAGAGAAAAATAAAATCCTAAAAAAGGTTGTGAAGGATAACAAGAAACTGGACAACAACAGCAAGAAGCAGTGTCTGTAACTAAGGACAAAAATGAGTCACTATAACAAGAAGCTAAATCAATTTCAAATAGTTGCGGAAGAAGACATATCTGCATTACAAGGAGCATACAGCTCCACAAGTACAACTGTATATGACTTTGTTAGGCCTCCTCATTTGCTCCTAGCGTAAGATAACTGTAAAGACCTGGACAACACATACTCCCTGGCGTCTTGATGTAAATAACAGTCCAAGAAATAAAAAAAAAATAGAAGAAAATTTATCACAGAGGAAGAAAATGATAAATAATGTGGAGTCCTACACGTAGTGTTTTGTCATTAACAGATTTACATGTTAATATATACAACTTGACCTTGTGACCAGAAAGGCTGCCTATAAACATAATCAATACTGACTCCAAAAGAAAGAATTCCCTTCCAATACCAGCCGACTCTGCCAGAATGACACGTCCACATAAGTTCATCAGTATTTTAGCAAACCAAAGTGTTAAGGACTCTCATTGAAACAGTCTCAAGTCATAAAAAGAGTTTCTTTTTTGCAGAAAAAACCACCTGGTTTCAAGCAAAGATGCAGCATAGTCAAAGGCTAAGGAAGAATACGTAGATGAGATGGGAAAAAGAAAAAAGCATCACAACTACAAAGACATCCATAAAGTATTTGATCGCTTTTTTCGGGGAGTACCCTAAGTGGTGATGAAGAAGTAAGTATCAGCAAGAAAGTAATTGTGATCTTGAATATGTTCCAAGGGACATAAGGGCACACATGAATATTGAGCAACTGATTTTGCACAGCTGTGCAGGTAAGGGAGGCATGTATTTTGTTATCTTCTATTCTCTTATAAATTGCACAGGAGCCATATTCATTGGAAACATAACCTCCACTTGGAGGAAAAATGAAACTGCTGAGATGAAAAAGATTATATCTAACAAGAAAACAAGACTACTATGCAACTGCCCGCAAAATAAAAAATAAAGTAATAACAGTAAGAATGTCTTTGAAATACTTGATTGCAAATTCTAAAGAAATTGTAAAGAACACAGGAGAGATGACACTATTAAAGAAGCAGAAGAGAATTTTTCAACCAAATGTAAACAACTAGAATGCCATCATCCTAAATTCCCTTTACAGGTGAAGGAGGAAAGATGCACTTTTCAGGATTAATTTGTCTCACCTTACTATAGATACCCAAATAGATCTGATGTGTCACTCCCTACAAGTGTTATTTTACCCTCCTTAGACTTGAATAGAGTCAAAGACACATACTTCAAATTTGAAAACCTGTACTGTAGGTGCCCAAAAGTAAGTGGGAGGAACCTAGTAACACTAAATGAGTATAAAGTCAAAATCAAATGGCTTAGCCATTGCGTAGAACAGGCCTAGCTGCTAACATTGCTAAGATTACAAGGGATTACAGCCAATCTTTTAAAATGAAGTCCATATGACTTAATCCATTCCATAATACAGAAGGGAAAATACCCTTTCATCTGGATAATAAAGGCTTTGCAGAACTATTTGCCAGTACTTCAGAATGAGTATAAACTGTTATTAAAGTTTCACCACAAAAATAAGTCAAAAATCTTTTCAAAGTCAACAACATTATAAGGCACATTCTTATTGTGTATAAATAAGCAGAGTGTAACGGTCCATCACATAGGAAAACCTGCCAAAATTAATTGTGCTGCATGAGCAGAGAAGGTCAGAGACAATCTGTTCACATTTGTCAGCAAATTTCAGACTGGGAATATTTTACTCCAGATAAAACCTAAGTAGATAGAGAAACATACATACATTTGTTTATACACCTAAAATTATAAAAGTGGTACAGTTGATTCCACAGCAAATAAAACTGACAAGATAACTTTTCCTTTGTATGGTCTCAGTTCAAAGAAGAAGGAACTAACGTAAACTGGAATTTCTGTACAGAAGTAAATTAAACACTTTGAATTTACACCACAGTAGGAACTGACCTGAAATACTGCAACATTCTTTACCTTTCTGGAATTTATCTTATGTTGACATAATAATTTCAGGTCCTTTCTAAGCTCTGGAATTCCTGTTCAGGTTATCCTTCCTGAAAAACTTCCATTTAATTTCACATCATTTTCTCATATCACAATGTTGTGGTTTAATCCTGGCAGGCAGCACAGCCCCACACAGCCACCCCCTCACTCCCTTGCAGTGGGATGGGGAAGAAGGGTAACAGTGAGAAAACTTGTGGGTTGATATAAAGAAATTTTAATAGGTAAAGCAAAAGCTGTATGTGCAAGCAAAACAAAATAAGGAATTCATTCACTGCTTCCCATTGGAAGGCAAATGTTCAGCCATTTCCAGGAAAGCAAGGTTTCGTCACACATTAACAGTAGCTTGGGAAAACAAATGCTGTAACTCTAAATTTTCCTGCCTTGCTCCTCCTTCCCCCAGCTTTATATGCTGAGCATTATGTTATATGGCATGGAATATCTCTTTGGTCAGTTGGAGTCAGCTGTCCCAGCTGTGTCCCCTCCCAATTTCTTTTGCCCCCCCAGCCTACTCACTGTCAGGACAGTGTGAGAAATAGAAAAGCCCTTGACACTGTGCAAAGCACTGTTCAGCAATCACTGAAACAACGGTGTGTTATCAACACGGTTTTAGCCACAAATCCAAAACATAGCAGCATACAAACTGCTATGAAGAAAATTAACTTCATACCAGCTAAGACCAATACACAAAGGCAAATTATTCTTGCCTGATTCTTCCCCATATCAATACTGCCAAGCGATCTCTTCTGCTTTCTGTGGTATACGCTTCAGAATGTACTTAACTCTTTGGATTAACATGTAGCTTTTCCGTATGAGTATAGAATTCAAAAAAAAAAAAAAAAGATTCTGTGAATCTTTTCTTCTTTTTATTTCTGTTCAGAACTCCTTGTAATACCAGCTACAAATAGTCTAGTAGATAAAATGGGTCCAAGGCAAAGGTTTGATGATACCTGTGTAATTATCCATGCTGCTTATTTGATCCCACTCTTCTTTACATGGTTTTGGTCCAAATCAACTAGTTTGCATAAATATCTAACCAGTGTTAATTGTAATGTTTCTAAGAATGGTTCCTAATAGTCAGTTTAAATGTGGCCACCCTGCATAAATTTAGTTGTCTGAACGTGGGAGAAAATTTCATCCTAAATGGATTTCCCTTGTTATAGGTATTGTAGAGATTCATCTATAAATTAAACAAATGATATATTTATTATTTCAAGTCAACATCATTATTATGTCCTTTAAGAATTAACAGCCCTAACTAAGCTGTTTTGTATTATACTGTAGTGCTGTTGTTACATATATATACAAAAATATATATACACACACACATATTAATTATTTTGGGCTATTGGTGGTATCTCAATTTAAGTTAATGTTCAAATAATGTAGAGCTTGCTTAAAACTTAACATTTCTTGATCATGCTCTATAACATTAAGCCTATATATGTCTAACTAAACCTAAATATATATTTCATTATATTTATGTGTAATAGAGTTATATAATTCTATAATTCTTGATAAATTTACATTTGAATATAAGACAGAAAACAGTGTCTTCCTTGTATCAATTACTAGTTGAAAAGCAAAATGACGTCCCATGGACTGTCCATGGTAATTGCCTTATCTTAATTGTAATAACAAAAAAAGAAAATTGATTGAGGGATTGAATGCATGACACTGGCCTTTAATACTGAATGAATTACTTGACTGAGAAAGAACACAGGTGTTATAAACATTAAAGGTTATATATATATAGTCTCCTACATGTCTTTTGATTTGTACTCATCATAATATCTACTGAGTCAAACTTACTTGCATTTCTGTATAGTTTCGGAAGGAAGCATTACAGGTCTTATAGTATAATATTTTAGTCCTTCACAAATCCTGTAGGACAATGTTACATGTGATTGAGTCTTATAGGATTACCTCACAGTCATCTAGAAATCCCTTTAATCCATCAGAAAATACTATAGGATTGTTTTGTAAAGGCACAAAGGAACATAGCTCTGACCAAGCCTGCTTCTTTCACAAAGCAGTTCCCTCAGAATACAAGAATCACATCCACAATTTCATGCAATGTTGGTGGCATTTTCCATTTCAGTTTAATAAACTCTTTTGGGTTTTATGGTTTGGATTCAAGCACAGAGTATATGTAAAGGTTTACATTAGCTCAATTTATTGAGTAAATTAAATTGGTCTGCTGTGTGTAAAATTCTAAAAAAAGATAATTAATTAGCCAAGTAAGTGTAACTGCAATAAGATTAAAGGTTAAATAAAAGTGATCCCTCTAACATCTAGAAGCATCACCAGATTGAACCCTAACCTAGATTTATGAGTAAATACCTTTCCTGAATATACTTAAGAAATTCAGCTACCATCAGTCTTTAATAGAGAAAAATTATATGCAAAATAAGTTTGGGACAGCATGGCAACAATATACATGTATAATGTATGTAAATATGCACACAGTAAGAGAGAGGTGATGAAGAAGAAGACTCATTCCTATAATTGTTTGCTTGCAGTTTTTAATTTAGCACTGTAGAAGTTTGGAAAAGTTTGAGAATATATATATATGTGTGTATATATATATGTACATATATACATATATTTTCACCCTTGGGTAGTGTCCAAGTGTGCAGGGGTGTGGTCTGGAAAACGCATCTGGATTTTCACCTGCTGAGGGATTTGAAGGACAACATATAGGTAAAATAGCAACAAAAGGAAAACCAAGAACAATGTGGGCCTGCTGCTGAACTGGACAGACAACCTGGTGACAAAGACTACAGAAAAGACTGAAGCACTCAACATCTTCTTCAAATCATTCTTTATCAGTAGACCTGCCGTCAGCAGTCCTAGGTCCCTGAGACCCATGGGCAAGTTTGGAGCAAAAAAGGCTTAGTTCTTCTTGAAGACTTACTTTAAGGTGGAGGAAGTTAAGGATTATTTACCCAAACTGAATGTATGGAAGTTCATGGATCTTCATAAGATACACCGAGAAGTGTAGAAGAAGCTGGCCAATGTCTTTGTGGGGCCACGCTCGATTATATTTGAAAGATCATGGAGATTGGGATTGATTCCTGAAAACTGGAAGAAAGGAAATGACATATCTCTCTTCAAGAAGGAAAAAGAAGACGATTGAGGGAACTGCAGGACAGTCGGCTTCACCTCAACTATGGGAAAGAGATGGCACAAGTAATCCTGCAAACCATTTCCAGATGCATGAAAGCCAAAGTGATTGGGAGTAGTCAGCATGGATTCATCAAAGGGAAATCATATGTGACCAGCTTGTTAGCCTTTTATGATGAGATGATTTGCTTGGTGGATGAGGGGACAGTAGTGGCTGTTGTTTATTTAGACTTCAGGGAAGTTTTTGACACTGTCTCTGATACTCTCCTCAGTGACAAACTGATGAAATATGGGAGAGATAAGTGGACAGTGAGATGGATTAAAAACTGGCTGAACTGCTGGGCTCCAAGGGTTGTGATGAGCAGCACAAAGTCCAATTGCATCCCAGTCATTAGTGGTGTACCTCAGGGGCTGATACTGGAGCCAGTACTTTCTAGCATTTTCATTAAACAACTTGATGCACCCTCAGGAAATTTACAGATACTACAAAGCTGTGAGAACTGGGTGATACACTAGATGGTTGTATTGCCATCAGAGGGACTTCAACAGGCTGGAGAAATGGGCTGACAGGAATCTCATTAAGTCCATCAAAGGAAGATGCAAAGGTCTGTATCTGGGGAGGAAAAACCCCACGCACCAGAATAGTTTGGGGGCCAAATGGCTGGAAAGCAGCTTAACAGAAAAGGCCCTGGTGGTCTTGGTGGACAGTTTGAACATAAGCCAGCAGTGTATCCTCAACACAAAGAGGCCAGCAGCCTCTTGGGCTGCATTAGGAAGAACATTGCTAGCAGGTCAGGGGAGGTGATCCTTCCTTTCTGCTCAGGCCTGGCAAGACACATGTGGAGTTCTGCGTCCAGTTCTGGGCTCTCCAGTACAAGAGAAAAACAGACACACTGGAGCAAGTCAAACAAAGAGACATTAAGATGTTTAAATGACTGGAGCATTTTTCATATGACAAAAGACTGAGCGAGATGGGACTGTTCAGTCTGGAGAAGAGAACTTCAAGGGGATCCTATCAATGTTTGCAAATACCTGATGGGTGGAACTTCAGATCAATCCAGACTCTTTTCAGTGGTATCCAGTGACAGGACAAGAGGCAATAGGAACAAATTGAAATACAGGAAATTCCATTAAACTTAAGAATTTTTTTATTTCTTTTGCAGCTAGTCAAATACCAGAATAGGTTGCCCAGGGGGGCTGTGGAGTATCCACCCTTGGAGATATTAAAAACCCAACTGGATGCAACCCTTTGTTATTATCAGGAGAAAAAAAAACATTATGATTTGAGTACCAATATCCTTTTTTAATTTTTTTTTCTAGTCTTCAGATTTTTGAGTGTAAAATTATTTAGTATTCAATAACTGGAAATACATACCTCTGTTCTAAAAAAACCAGAGAATTTAATTTACATATATTGGGGTTTTTATAAATGTTAACAGTAGATAGTAACATAATATTCATTTTTAGAAACGAGATTGGGTAATTAAGCAGCAAATATAGGTTGGCATGAGAAAGAACTCATTGAATTAATACAGCTTGATATTTGATGTTATTGTTTATTTTAACAGGAAAACAAACTTTTAAAAGGTATAAATAATTAACTACAAATTAAATATTATAGCTATAAGGCAGGGTATCTGGTCAAGATGCATCCTTCCATTTCTAGTAACAATATTCCAGCTGTGGATCAGTATAAATCCCTGTTTTCTTGTTAACATCTATAGGCTATATTCACAAATGCAACAACAAACTTCAGGAGGTTGTACAGCAAGAATTGTGATTTGACTTAATTATGAGATTAGAGAGACAACAATGTTTCAGAGACTATAAGATCAGAATTGGGGGGTGGGGTGTTATTCTCAAGTGCTGTCTATTATTGTAACTTTAATGAAATGAATGCAATTGCAACACTATAAACCAGATGAGTCTGACTTAGTTTATAATTTTCATTCCTGTACTAAAATTGGCTCCTGACTCAAAGTTTAAACTTTATTGTATCACCTCAACTGTCTGAACATTGAGTTTCAAATATCTGAAATAAAGAACTGTGTACTTACCTTCTCTGATAGAATTCTTTACAATCCTCTGTAAGAATGAGAAGTTCAATATATGTTCTGCATATTATCCATGAACTACATGACATCTATTTATGAACATGCTATATAAGGTATTGCAGTGCTTTTTATGAAAATAGAGCACATTACATAGCATCATATACAAATTAGTAATACCTTTCTTATAATACTGTAATTAAATAACACTTGTACACCTTTACCATGTTAATATTTCAGGTGATATTTTAGTTCATTCTACACCTGAGTGATGTTTTACCAATAAAGATAAAAGCACAGTTTTCTAATCACACATGAAATTGCATTATTCCCTTCCACCAACAAAGTCTAAAAGTAATGATAGTTGCTGATGTTTCTTCACAACTTAGCTAATCAAGCTAAATGGCAAAAGCTTGCACATGTATAAAGATTCTACCTCTAGGACATATTCTATATTACTCGTCAGTGCTTTCCCACTGTCATTGCCCTTGCAAAGCATCTCACAATTGTGGTGAATTAAATAATTCTCTCCTAACCATTTTTCTTTAAAGGATCACTGATCCAAGAGTCTGATGAAGTACTTTGACCAAAACTAGCTGAGGATATCATCAAGGTATGGGAGGGGTCAGTTATGGATACGTTCCTTTCATCGGTTTGTAGCTGTGAGCAAGTGGGGAGATGTGCACTGAGGGAAACAGTGGAAGTGGAGGACCTTTTTCAAGAAATCAACACAGAAATGGGGACCTCAAGACTAGTTGGTGGTATTAATTAAAATGAACAAAGGCGAGTAAATTGCCTCTGAGCTGTACTGGCATGTTATGGCTCACATCATACAGCTAAACTACCACATCTATATTGCTTATTGTGGCTAGTTCCTTACTTGTGCAGCCATCCACACTTTGTCATTGCTTGAAACAGAGATTGCTGATATGGACTGGAACTGTGCAAAGGCACGTAATAAGTAGCCAGCATAGATAACCACAGATTATTGCTTGATGCCATGTTCTGTTTCTGTTTAGTTCACTAGTATAGACAAAGACCTAAATATCACCTTCCATCTCACTGTGTTGCTCATGTATATCTCCTGGAAGTCCTTATGCCATTCGCTGAGCTCAGTGGGCAATGATGATGCACAGGTTAAGGAAGAAAATGCCATTCTCACTGAGCTGCATGATGGACAGCAAGACTTTTCTACACAGAGGCAAAACTGGAAAACCATTCAGGAATCAAGTATAACTGTAACAGCTGGGCCTGCAGAATCAGAACGAACTGCCTACAGCACAATCTTTCATGGGTTTAATTTAACTTCCACTCCTTTAGATCTATTTTTTTATCTTTCTACTGATGTCTCTATCCCTAGTTTTACCCTAAACATAACCTTGGATGGAATATTTTTTTTAAATTATATTTTTTTTAAAAATAACCATTTATATAACTTTCCACATTATAAAATTAATCATACAGTTCTAGAACAGTAATTACTTTAAGGTCTTCAGAAAGCATGAACAGGTGAACATTATGAATTTCAATGACTTCATTCACATCTTTCATGTACAATAAACCCAGACTGGAGGGAATACAGCCAACAGTGTTGTTTCTTCTGTATGACTCAACCACTTTTCCTTTTCCACTTCAGGCAACAATTATGCAAAATATATCCTGAATCATGATGTGCAGGAAGAGTGAAGAACTCACTCTTTTCCTCAGAGTGAGAAATCCTTGGTAGTTTTCCAACATGGGTTGATGCCCAGCACTTCTATCAGAACTGTGTCAAAAAGGTCACTGAAACCTCAGGATTTACCCATCCCCTCAGATTGTCTTGTCCTTTTCCTTTACTTTGTTAAGAGAAAACAATTTTTTAAAAGAGATTCCATTTGACCATACGAGACATGTCCAAAGTTCCTACACATTTATGCCAGAGTTTCTTCCTCTCCCCACCAAATCTCTCAAAGAACAATTCTGTGTTCTGATATTGTTGATCTCTCTCAACATTTATCACTTTGACTTCTTTACTTCTGATCACTAATCTCACTAGTCTTTTTCCTTCCTTCCCTGACACCTTCCAACATACCAGGACAAGGCCTAGTTTTTTAAACTTCAGACTTTTGCTGACTGCACAGAAATCATGTCTTTTTCTTCAGGTGCCTGGAAATGTTTCAAGATACATCTTCTATCCAGAAAGCTATCTGCATGAATGGGAGCCCACAATCTCTCAGCTTGCCCCTCTGCTGAATCCTTATGTTTTAGGTAAATACATCGTCTTCTGAGAACTTAAAATGGAAAGTGTGAATCTTTTGTTTGGTTTTGTGGGGTTTTTTTAATTTTATTTTTCTTGCCAAAGTGACTACTTTAAACAACTGAGACATTGGGACTTATTCAATTGCTTAAACATAGATATCAAATACTACTATTTAAGGTATTTGGTCTGGCCTCCAGAAGCTGTTTCCAAGAGAACCTGGGCTTTTCCAGTTCTGTGTTATACTGTCAACTCCATGAAGATATTCTAGGTATCCCAAGGGATTCCAATGGCATGAAGTTTCTGCATTTGAGTAATTAAATCTGACAAAAGGGTTTTGACATGTTGTCATAAATGAGAACAATACTCAGAGTTCAATTACTTTAAAACACAGATATATCCTACGTGCGTGTCAGTAAAGCATGCACAGTCTGAATTTCTTGCTTTATATTTGAAAACAATTTGGGTTTGGATTAGAAAAGATCTTTTCAACTTTTAACAAAGGCTTTTCTGAAACCATTTGAAGTCAATGGAAAGAGTCCAAAATTACCTTTGCTTTGAATCAGGTCATAAATTTCATCGCCCCTATCATTACATCCTGCTGTTTGTTAACATTTCAATCTGTAAGGAAGTATTTTTTCACTGTTTTTAGTAACATTAATTCCAATCAATACTTTGTTGTACACCATACATGCAAGCTTTTCCTGAAGAGGTGTAAAGAAGTAACAAGCATTCATGACAGTTGACACTATCCCTGAAAGCCATATTGATTATCGAGAGGCAAATATGGATTTATTAAATTTAAAATAAAAAAAAACCCTCTTGAAGTGAAACATAATGTTTCATACAGACACTTAATATAAGCAGAAATGACTTTTCCTTCATGGAAAATTAAGTTATTTTTTTTCTTCCTATTAGCATTTCAATTGAAAACATTTCCACTCATTTCCTTCTTAATGGAAGTATATAAATAGCAATAGCTTTTAAGTATTGCTTTTTTTTTTTTAAGCAAAAAAATCCTTTTACTTTAGGAACCTTAATAAAATCTCTAAATAAGAGTGGTGCAAACAGTAAACCAATCAAATGACTTGTTTCAATTCAGTAAATATATATTGCTTTTTATACTGGTTCATTTTTATACCCAGAATCATCCTTAGAACTTTTTATTGATGTTCCCTTTAAGTAGAAAACTTATATATAAGTGTAACAGATTCAGGCACCATTTTTTAGGCTAACAGTGCCATGTTTCCTGAAATTGTGTGGATCTACTGAAAAAATCCTTCATGCAGGGATCCGAATATTTAAAGTTTATGTTTTGAAAAGAAAATGAAGTATTGTAAGAAAAGTAAACTACTAACTACGAGGAAGATCCTAATGGAGCCGAAGTGGCATATGTAGATAACCGATCACAGTATAGCTAAAGCAATGCTTTTGTGCAAAAAGTAGGCGTAGTTCACAGATGAGTGGAATCATTTTGCAGACTGCAGGATCAGTAATGCAATGTAGGTTGTTACAGGGGCACAAACTAGTGGATCTGCTAAAATCCTGCTGATTTCAGTTGGATTTCACCAAGCAGCAGATGAACAACTTTCAGAATGGGTAGTCAAACATATATGCGAACTATGTATACCAATATCTCTCCCTCCTTTTTTTTTTCCCCAAATGATCAGGCATTTGAACTTACATAACTTCTCATTATATTTGACTTTTGAGACACTAAAGATACTTAATATATTTATATCATTTGAAATACAGTGGTATTTGAAGGTTTTATTTTATAGTAAATCTTTAGTTGGTTCTTAAAAACCTTTCTTCTAAGGCAGAACGCTTAAGTGCTTTTTTATCTACTGTCAATGACTTCAATTTTATTTTAATATTATGATTTGGTCATTTAAAATAGATAAAAACAAGTAGTCCCTAACTCAAATTTTAGTTCACTGAGAGTCCTTTAATGTTGTACATGTGTTTTTAACCATGAAGTCAAAAGTTATTGCAGCAGTTGCTATAAGCTTACTATGAAGAGCTCCTTCTGTATCATGTCATTCGAAGTCAAAAAAAAAAAAAAAAAGAGCTGTAATCTTCAAATGATGAAAGAAATATTTCTTACACTTAGGTCTGAATCAGCAGAGAAATTTGTGTATATTCACAGAATGGTGATATTTTAAAAGGATAAAAACAGAGATTTGGCGGGGGAATTTTTTGGGAGGGACATTGGAGAAATGGAGATATTTTGAATTTATGAACTGAATTCGTTTGTGCAGAAGAAAAATGCTGATCTGTCTAGAGGTTCACCCACCACCACAACCACCCACTACCTCACACCTTTTTTTTAAAAATCTAAGACAAAAGTGTCTAGAGCTTGGAAAAGTTTGGAAGGGGAGTGTGGGCTTTTCTTCCTCTTATGCTAAATATAAAAAATAAAATAAATTTTGACCTGTAAGCAAAAATACAAGTAAAGGATTATTAGTATTACAAATGTAAGCTTATGTTTCTCTGAACTAAGTTATATCAAGTATGTTTCCATTCAATAATGGACTGTGTTAATACTAGGCAGAAAGCCAAGACAGGAATAAAATTAAAATGCTCTCCCCATTAGAAGAGTTTCTAAAACAGTCTTAATTGTGGCTATGGTTCATTTGTAAAGATTTCTTCAACTTTCTTTAGAAGAGTTAATATAAATATAGGTGCTCCTCACAGACATCAGTGAAACAAGCAAAGGTCTAGTCATCCTGGCTTAATCCTAGCCTAGATAAGTTAGAGGATCACCTCTACATTTAGACAGAATTGCTAATGAAAATCTCATACTAAGCTAGATCTTTAAAATGAATAAAATAATTTTTTCTTAGGAAGTACATATTAGTCTTTATTAACCACAAATGGACTCTAGGCTCAGTAGCTTCAGTGTAGACAACTTTGAAGACATCTAAAGTAATGCAAGGTGAATTCCAGTTTGGTTTCCTTTGCTGATAATTTCTGTAAGCATTTGTGGAATGTGAAGAGTATGTAGACACCTGGAATGTAAAGACATCAGATTTGCTAGAATATCTGGTTAATGACTAGTCAAGATAAAAAAACAGCCCCAAAACAACCAAAACCAAAAGCAAACCCCCCTAACCCTTCCGCATGCCCAAAACCCAAAGAACACCTAGATACACAAATCCTAATGAATAGGAAGCAATAGAGACAATAAAAAGGACCATAAATCTCAGGCCACTGGCTGTTGGGCTGTTAAAGAAACTCCCTAAGCATAACTTTGAAGAGGTTCACCCAGAACTTTGCAAATGGGAAGAAAGGGGAAACAGACTGCCATAGGTCTCATGGAAAACAGCAAATATAAATACACATTCAGCTAATCTGAAGTTCTTGCACCTACTTTCTCTCTGCTATTGGTAGCTGAACTAGAATAAAGTTCTAATGTTATTAGACATGCCAGCAGCAAAGTATCACATGCTACCATCACACTTTCTATTCGAAATAATACAAGCAGGAGAGCAAGTGACCCTCTGCAGGTGAGAAAATACAGCAGTTTAGTCAGCACTTCAATCTTTATTCTAGAAAGAATGGCTTTTTGCCATCCTGCTTCCTTTCTGCATAATATTGAATATAGTTAGCATAATTGTCCTAGTCTAACTTACTCTGCCTTTTCTGTTTTTCTTCTTAGCTTCGTATCTTCAACCACAATTCAGAAATATCTTTTCTTCATTTTTTTTTTAGTTTTCTTTCTACTATCTCCTTTATGGGCAAAAGGGAAGAGGGAGAGGGAAGAGCTGCTCTCGCTTTGATATTTTAGTCAAAAATAGCCCTAACAAAAATATATCAAGTGTTAACTTTGAAATAAATACCTTCTTTCTTAAATTATAAAATCAAAGAACAAAATACTTTGTAGAAACTTTAACTATTTAAAGATTCCAACGGATTTACATTCACCAAAACACAAAAAACCCCAGCTCTTTGCAGGGACATTAGGACCCTGCCTAATAGCCATCATCTTTTTCCCAGTGGTAGGGAATGGAAAAACAGGAGGAAGGTTTTACTTCAGCTTCTGCCTCCTCTCAGCTCCCCAGTTGGCAGAGCTCCTCATT
Source organism: Burhinus oedicnemus (assembly GCA_008921705.1). NCBI lineage: Eukaryota > Metazoa > Chordata > Aves > Charadriiformes > Burhinidae > Burhinus > Burhinus oedicnemus. Next base: position 816,235 of record VFFE01008976.1, read on the forward strand.
GTCCTTGAGAAATTTCTGGACTAAATCCAAGTTGCTATATATATAAGAGGAGACTAAGATCTATAATTAGTGGTACAATTACTGAATAAAATCAGAGGTTTGCCACATAGCTTACTACAAGGTGGCGGAGAAGGAACAGATATCACCCTTTTCCCTGCCACCTTTTGCAGCAGCTTTTATAATAGAATAATGATCCCAGGAATAGATTTCTGTCTTCTTTCTTCCTTACATATCTGCTGTCCTCTACAAGAGAGGATGTGGTAAGACACCAAGTTTATGTGCGTATGCTTCAAGTCCAAGGAACCAATCCTTGGCCAAGAGATCAAGTAGCAATGACCACTGGAATTCAACCAGAAAGTTTTAAGCTCTTTCTTGAAAAGAATGACATATGACACAGCACCTAGCTCTGGATCTCTACGAGACTCTGTGTGGTGCCCCTGTAGCTGTATAATATATCATTTTGCGTACTTTCCTCACTTCAGCGTTAGGCGTCATGGTGTCATGGTGTGGCAACCCAGCAGAGTGTGTGTTTTTATTTTATTTTTTTAACATGAACTTAAAGGTATGCACTGCTTGCATCTTGCTGTGACATGAGAGCATATGAGTGATGTGAAGACAGTGGAGAAAAGTATACTGCCTAAAGCAGTGCTTGTCTTATCAAAACTGTCTTTTAGAGGTCGTCCCTGGAGCTAAGTATCCACTGAATGAAGCCTACACATTATTTTGGAAAAAGGCAGTTGAAGCACCGAGGTAGGGAGCGAGTTAAAAATGAAGTAACAGGAATGATGAGAGCGCAGTGTACTTTTCACTCTTACCCTGTTTAGTAGAATAGATATAGCTTGAGAAACTTATTACACTCTATATTTGTCTGCATCTCCACACTAGTCATCCTAGTACTGGTACAAAATTTTCAGAACACTAAAACACTTGGTGTTAATGCGATACTTTTTGAGGTATCATAATTGTCATTACTGTTGCTGGCTGTGCAAAAGAAATTGTTCAGACCCAATGCTGGTTGATACAAATTAGTACAGATGCAAAGATTGGCAAGGACTTAGATGCCAAACAGAGCAGATGATTGTGTTCTCTGTTCTGCCTTTTTGTCAGTGGGAACATATTCAGGTTTTCCCAGTCCAGCTGGGAATTACACTAAATGTAATTTAGTGAAATACTTAGATTTCCACCTTTTCCTTAAATATTTGGAACTGACCAACGCATTGAAAATATTTTAAATGGATGCTGACAGAAAGAAAAAAGGATCTCATGAGATGGTCATAGGCTCAAATATTAATTTTGACCACTCACAATGAAGGTAGCCAAAGATATTTAGTTTATATAGTTTAAAATTAGATTAATTTTATCTAACTCTTACTAAGGTATATAATGTATATATACACCTTCAGTTCAGCCTTCTCTCTAAATTTTCATATGTGAACCATACCTAAGTCCGGCTGATTCTTTCTGTCTAACAAACCCACTCTGTAGACATGTATAATTTGATATATTGCATCATATTCTTGTGTTTGCTGCCTGTTTTAAAATGTTCTTAAAGAATCCTTTCCATCTATTGTACTTGGACTGATTTAATGTAAGCTGGGTTCCTAAAGATATCTTCAGGTCCTTTCTGGGTCTAGGATGTTGCTTATATAGGAAGGAATAGTTTTAATTCTTTCAGCTATAAATTTGTCTGAATTTGAAAAAGTATTTTCTTGGAGGAAAGGAAATAGCAATAAAGGTAATTAATTCCTTACGGAAAATTACTGTTCTATTCACTCATCTTTTCTTTCCCTCACATATTCTGACTTAACTTGCTACTACTGCACTATCACTCTATTTTTTCTATAATCTTTGTCTGAATTTAAATGCTTTGTGATAGAGAATATGTCTTTGCATATACATTTATGTGTGTGCCTGTTTACACAAAGCATCATTAATTTATAGGACCACGTTGATTTATGCTCTTCTAAAGAAGCATGTTTTTTTAAATAGTTTTACTATTTACTACAAGGAAAGAAGGTAGGAAGGAATGGAAGGGAGGAAGAGAGGAAGGAGGAAACATGGAAGAGGAGAAGGGGGAAAAGGGGAAGAGAGCGAAGGAAGGAAGGAAGGAAGGAAGGAAGGAAGGAAGGAGCCTTTTCTTTTCTCTTCCAGGACTTAATTTTATGACATTTAAGTACATTTAGGGTTATAATTTGGCACACTAGGTGCTTTATTACACAAAAACTTCTAAAAAGGAGCTCATGATTCCTTTTTTTACTTTCAATCTAATAATATTTACAAAGTACTTTCTAGATATTGTAGAAGGATTGAGAAATCATTGCTGAATAAGCAATAATTTAATTCTCTAGATCTAGTTTTGAGAGGTCAAGAATTTTCATGAACAGATGTATATAATGAAGGTCATTAATGAAAGATTTGAGACTGATTGGATTCTGGAATAGTGGTATTACTCTTGATCTGCAAACACTGACAGTTATAATGACCATTAAGTCAGCACCTCTCTTCTCCGTCAGCTCACAGGAATAAAACAAGCCCTTTACAGTTTTGTTTTGGTTGTTTTGTTTGTTTGTTAGTTTCCTTTCTCCTCCTCCTTTTCTCTCCTACTGTTTTTTTATTTTCTATTCTCCTATTCTTTTCATATTAGCCACTTTACTTTCACTTTATTTTTACTTCATGACTCATTCCTACTCTCCTTTTTCCCTCAACCTTAAGTCCTTGTTCTGCAATGTGTGCAAAGTGTGTGCTTTCACCTAATATCCCCACATGGAACAGGAGTGCTAAGAAAGGAAAGACTGATCAAAGGGGGAAAAAAAAAACCAACAGAAAATGATGCACTAATATTAATGAAAACAGTAACCAGGCAGGCAGAACTGATAGGGCTTTCTTTGCTCTTGATCTCTATTCCTTTTTCATTTGCTGAGTATTTAACATAGCTTTCCATAGGCAACTGTTTCCCCAGACACATTTGGAGTCACCTCTGCAACGTCTTTTCATTGTTTTTTCACTGAAGTGATTAGCATCTTTGGTCTCTAAAGAGGAATTGCCCTTGGCTTCCAACATCATAAACTCCTTGTGATAATTTACCTGGTTTACTTGTCTTTCTTTTGCGGTCAAGTTATCTGCATTAAACTACAGTTGGTGCAACTCCAGCATGAGAAGATGTAACAGGGCAAGGAATGGAACAGGATTTCAGCTGGGAGATGCATGTTCTTAAGCTGCTACATGGCAGCACAGCTGATTCTTTTTCTTACCACTGCTCCTGAACCTGGTTTGTGCAGTTAAGGAGCTGGAAAGAGGCTGTGGCGTTTGCAGTGGACTTGCTAGTCCTGTGGGCAGGGGATGGACAGTGTGAGGTTCTAGGCACCCTGAGTTCCCCTGATAAATCCATGTATGTCTACTTATCCGATTCTTAACTCAGTCTTTTACCTATGCATATAACATGAGTGCTAGCCACGTTATGCGATGTGCTTTCTTGTAGTATAAATAAACTAGACCTATATGAGCTAGGGAGAGTATCAGAAGCAGCCTAAAGAAAAGGGCATGGGTTCTGCATGGGTAGATGCTTCTCATCTGGGATATGTAGTCATATTCAAGTCTATCAAAGTTGCAGAACCATGGGTCACCAGACATGGGTCATATTGCAGGTACATCAAACAGCATATCTTCTTCTAATGCCAAGATCTGAAAACTCTAATACTAACATCACACATCACTGGTTTCCACTCACAAGTCAATCCATGGACCCAAAGAACAGAAAACTGCAAAGACATGGGTAATTTGTGGGGAGGTAAAAGGTGTCAAGAAAATCAATACACTTGTTCTGTGGTGGCTAGCAAAACCAACTTGACTCATTTCACACAAAAATCCTCCAATTGCCCTGCTCCAGAATAATTTATGCTTGGCAGACTGAATTTTTATGTTTCAATTTATAGCCATCATCCTGCCACTATGGTATAAAGAGTGCCATCTGCACCTGGTACAGAGTGGTCAGCACAACGTAAATTAGTGTGATAGTACAGAATTTTTAGTCATTGATATATATGGATAACATATTATATTCATTTAAATATGATTCATATAATTTTTTTTAGTTTCTATCTGTCTATGTATTGGTGAATTAATTCCTCTTTTTTTCTGGTTCCTGAAATTTCTTTCTGTATTTCTTTCCCTGTCTTTGCCATTTAAGCCCAAGTTCTTTTCCCTCAGCTTTCTCCATTTTTATTCCTTTCTTTTTTAAATTGTCTGCCTTTCTTCCACTCTTTTATCTTAATCAGGTATAGCACAGCAAGTTATAGATATGAAGCTATGAATTAGACATGTAGTATATTTGCTTCTCTCTGATTTGATTCCCCATAGGATGGTAGTGTTCTGTGACAGAAGGACAATTTTAAAATAAAAGTGGGAAGTACCAGAGAAGGAACATGAGGACCTAAAGAGAGGTGGAAAGAGAACAGAACTACTGCAGACAGGATTTTCCCATTTTCTTTGTCTGATTTATCATTATCCCATGTGTACATCAAATGCTTATCAAATGAATATATCAAATGTTTTATTTTATAACCATTGGCCAACTAACAAATGCCCGGACTTTGGAGAATCTCTAAATTTCATTCAGTGCTTGCTACCACACAGCTATTTGGCATGTCTGTAAGTGCATACTGTTTTGATTTTAAGGAGTGGGAATCATATGGAGCTCTGATGATCATTCATAAGGAGACAGAGAAAAATGATGATAACAGTTTCAGATTTGTTTAAGATTTAAATTTATTGTTTTAGTTTTGATGCTACTTTATATTTAATCTCACTTTTTGAGAAGCATTTAAAATTTGCTTAAATTTGATCAAGCAGTAGCAGTCATTCTGTGACTCACATCAAAAAAGTCCTTGTTTTTTGTACATTTTTAAGGATAGGATAAACGTCTAAAGCACAACTTACTGTCTGACTCTATACTATGGGACTGATCTGTGATATAATCCACATTCTTGATTCCTTGAGACCATATGCTGATTCCATGAGAGATGAAGACTTCCACTGACACCATTTCTAATCACTACCTACCTTTCCAAAGGAAATCAAAATGTAACAGCAGAGCAGGGGTGGTAGTAAAATTCGATACATTTAGGATGACAAAAGGATGAAAAGTTGGGGGAGGTCCAGGGACCACAGTTCCTCTGAGTGCAGGATGTAGCCAGAACGCTCCTCTTGGAACCCAGCTGTCATGGCACCCTATGCAGAGATCCCACCCACAGTGTAAATTCAATCATTGTGGAAAAAGGTGACAGAATTTATTGTTTGGTTGTTTGGGGTTTTTTTTCAAACATTTTATACTCTTAAAATTCTCTGTACACTATACATTTTGTTATAAAGATTCAAGAGAAAATAAACTGTTCAGTGAATCAGCAAGGAAATATTTGAGAGTTGTATGTCTTGGTTGATTGATTTTTCAACTGAGTTAAACTAAGGGAGTTTGTGGGGTTTTCTTTTCTGCATATACATATAAGCATGCCTTTACATGTTTACAAGGTGGGTGTCCAGCTGGGAGTCGGTGAAGAGTCAGGAGAACAATTCAGTTACCTAAATGAATAGGTGTCAAATACCATGTCATACACCCTAGGGCATCTGGGTTGCGCACAAGGAAACAGAATCAACTTCTTCTGTTCATAGCATAGCAGGATTAAAAAAAAGAAACAGATTCTCATTTGCATTGACATCTATAGTGTCTCTTCACTACAAGCTGAATTAAATTGAAAGAGAAGTGAACCAAATACAATATTGAAGATAAAAATATCACTGGAAAAATGAGTTTTCATGGAAAGTCAGAGTGAAGGCTAAGGTACTCATTGGGGAGATAGTCTACAAATTAATTCAAATGTAGTCAAATTGAAAAGAGCAGCATACACATTTTGAAATGTTATATTACTATCAAAGTACACTTTCCTATTCCTTCTGGACTGCCCAAGATATCTCTGCTACTGCCTTCAGAATATGATGGTAAGTGGAAAGAGGGAATAAAGAAGTCATTTCCGTTGATGTTTACAGTTTGCTGCCTAAGACCAGCATATCAGCTGATTTATTGATAATAAATCTGGTTAGAATTAGAATACAAAGCAAAAAACCCACAAAATTCCTTAGTACAAGAGTGCTAAAAAAGTGTACATTTATAACAGTACAAATATTTGGATAAGGTCAAACATTTTGTCTGCCTAAAATAGAAAGGTGGAAGTGTGCTATTTGATATTGCTTCTTCATTGCATGTAGACTTTTAATTAATCTGTGGAATAGTAAATAGATCAATAGTATGTAATATAATACAGTATGTAAATGAAATTTTCAATTACACAATAAAGCATGTGAAGTGAAAATTTTCTATGATTTTAGAGTATATATTAAATTAGAGCGGATGATGAATAATGCTGAAGCGATAGCTTTAATGAAGTTACAGCTTGCCTATCAAAATTCAAAAAACATGAAAATGAGAATACAATGTGTTGGAAAAGAAGTCCATTTAATGTAGTAGATTTTTTCTTCCAGTACATGTTGAATATTCTTTGGAAAAGAATACAAGCAGCAGGTAGTCTTCAAGTAATATTTCTCTTGATATTGCATTCCAACCTCCAGCAGTCCGAGCATTTGGGATTTCCCCAGCTTGAGGATCTATGTTTCAACTGTCTTTGCTTGAAAATATTGCAATGAACTTGGCCCTACAATAATGACTAATGCAGTAAAGATTCAAGAAATATAAAGAAATAAAAATTCCTTTGAATTTGGGTTGTGAGAATTAGGAGTAACCGATACAGAAGAAAAGTATGAAAAACATATGTCAGTGTAAGAATGTATGTCCTTACAGGTTTGGGGTTTTTTTTATCGTTAGACTGTCACACTGTTACTCTCAAATAATCACTTTTATTTGAGTTTTTAAAGATCTTGGAGACCTGAAATCAGGACCATGTTCATTATGAGCACACAAGAATTACCTAACATAAACTTTATTAATTTAAGCTTTAATATGATTGTCATCCCTGATGCAATTATCAGCAAATCTCAGCTGACTGGATTAAAACATTGCTATTTAGTATGAATTCAGTGATCTCAAGTCTGAATTCTTTTTTTCCTAATTCCTTGTCTTGTTTTGTTTGGTACCTTTATGCTGCCTTGATTACAGAATAAAATAATAGCAGTGGCTAGGGCTCATTAACTTCTTGCAGTAAAACAGAGCCCTATGTCACAATGGCTATTATAATATTACTACTGTGTTATGGCTAACAATTATTTCTCTGTTAGAAAATGTTTGCAGAAGCACAAGATTTTACAGTATCACCTAAAAAGACATGGAAACAAAATTTTTAGAAGTTGAGTAGTAAAGGCTTCTTTCATGACCTCTACTCAACAGATAAGGCTGTTGAAACAAAGATTCTTTTGCAATATAATGGGAAAGGAGGTAACAGAGTCACTGCAGATGTGGCTAACCTTTTTTTTTGTGAATGGTTTAGTACTGTTTTGCCAGGTTACGAAAAGGATGAGGCATAGGTAGAGCATATTACAGGTGGTTAAGAAGTGTGCCGGAGTAACATGCCCTGAGTACAACTTAGAATGGCTGTATTCTAAAGCATGTCAAAAGTGGAACTGACAGAGCTTCGGACAGCTGAACTATCACATTGGGTAACTGTGGTGGTGCAACCCCCCCGCCACTCTCAGGCCTCTCGATACTTGGTGTGATTCCCTCCCCACCGGGGCCACATAATAATACCATGACCAGAACAATACAGAATGGTCTAACATTAAAGGGAAAATGGTGGAGAGCAATGGACTAGAACACTAAGGCAACTCCTTGGTGTATCTGGTTCCCATGGCTCCTACAGTTTGAACATAATAACTTTAATCGATCACCCCTGACAACATATGGATCGTGGCCACAGAGAGGGGGTTACCAGGACCACAAGTCCTAACAAGTTCTGGGCTTGTGTAACCAGTGGAAAGTACTGGACTATTCCATTGTCCACGCTTGGCTGGAGTGGAAAATTATCTGACGAAAGTCAATTATCTCGGATTCTATAAGTAGCGATTCTAGTGAAGACCCTTTGAGCTCTTCAGGATCGCAGTGGGCTGTGGCCACTATCTCCCCTGTCAGGTAAAACTTCTCGAGGACTACAAGACCAGAGCGAGACATTCCCTCTCAAACCTCAGCAATCGCCCGTTGAGGAATGCCGATGCATTGTGAGTATTTACTCTAGCTCAAAAGGGAAATTTTAAATATAGACTAGTCTCTCTTTTCATCCACCTCTCCATTTATATGTTTGTATGCTTTAGCTTTATGGATGTGGATGTTCTTCCATTTTCCGTGCATGTGTAGGAGTTAAAAGGGGTACCTGCCGACTCAATAAATCGTGCGATACTAAGAGATCTTCGATCTCAGCGGTTACAAACTGCGGTGTGTGCATGTTTGTGTAAGTGTGTGTGTGTGAGCTCACATTCCTTGTTTATATGTATATATATTAATCTGAAATCTGTGTTTTGCTCTTATATGTATATCTATTGGTTTGGGATACCTTATAGTAAGTTACTGTGAATCTTGTCATCTTTGAATCTGTAATCAAGTCGCTGTTCATTTATTTAGTTAAATCACTTTGCAAACCTTTAACTCAGTTAATGATTAAGCGCTGCTAGAACTCAATCTCTTGATCTGCCTCAAATCACAAATAAACCAAACTGCTGCTAAATCATAACTGTGTCTGATACTTCCATCCCACAACAGTAACTCTAGATTACTAGTGTGTTGTACCAGGTAGGCCACAATAAGTGTATTATGCCTACTGAAGATTTAAAACTAGGTGGGGCTGACTGTCAGAAATTAGCCAGCCAACCACAGCTTTTAGCATTAAAATTAGATATTTGAACTTTAACAACCAAATGCATTACCTCTTATAGTAAAAAATAGCTAATAATTCTAGAAAAGCCAGTTGCTGTTCCACAGTAAAGTCCATGTGGATTCTTGCATTTCAGGGAGGGTTTTCTGATTGGACACAGCTGACCTATGACCCTGAAGCCTAACAGTTCAGAGCACAGCTTACCAGGAGGCAAGTTTCAACAAAGCAGGAATTACATCTTTTACTCATATTTTAGTGTTAGAAATGTCCTGTGTGCCAGGAGCTCTGCATGATCTACCCTAATTCAGTGTGACATGAAAATGTTAATACCCATTTTAAGTGCAAATGCCCAAGCAATCTGTCCCAGTGCTGCAAACACTGCAAACATTGACATGCTAGCTTTAAGGAATGCAAATTATTCTTACAAGAAATTTATGGAAATAATAAGGAATTTATGGATTCCCATGGAAATTTATCTCAGATACAGTAAAAGCTCATCAAAGGAAATAATTTCCAGGTGAAAACTTTGCAGGTTGACAAGCCAGATTTTTCAAACAAAACAAAGTTTGGATGTGAATTTTCCGCAAAGTTTGGATGTGAATTTTTCAATCAGCTCAGTTTAGGAGAAATTATAGGTAGGAATACCATGCCTTTCTCTGGTAGAAAGTAAGCTCTTTATGTTTAATCATCTAGTCCCAAAGCTTGCTAAAATCATCCTGAATCCTTTGTATGAATTTAAATGGGTATTGAATCATGTCAAAGTGAAAGGATAACTCTCAAACAGAGGTGAATGTGAAAAGAGAGCTGAACACATAAGTTTGTAAGATGAGGTCAAGAGACATGGAGTCTGAAACTGGATGAGGTGACTTAATCAAACTGAAGAACAAAAATGTGGGCTACATCTGCCCTAATGTGGGCATCAATGATTTAGATGTCTGCATCCGACAAAATCACTGTGATCCCCACTTACAATCCTGATTTTTTAGACACTTCTCAGAAAGTGATTTGTATTACCCAGTCAAGTGAATCCCACAAAAAAAAAACCCAACCAACCAACCAACCAAACAAACAAAAAAAACCCCCAAACCCAAGCACCTTGAGAAGAGCTTTTGTTTGTACTATTTAAGTTTTAATCGACAGAATATATCTCTCCAGTTGAACATGTATCTTCATGTTCATTTTGACCCCATTTTTATTGGACACCTCTCTGTCCACATTGCAAAAGCCTAATTATTCTTATTACCACCCAACGGACTCTGCCATAAGTTATAGGTCAAAAGATTGTTGAATATGACCTACAGTTTGTCAGAAAAAGGTAATAGAAAGTGGAATACAACAGCAGGAATATGCCAGAAGCCAAAAATAATCTGGAAGGTGACTTACAATCTCTTTAGTTTATTTTAAAAGCTAGTTAACCCTACAGTTACACATGGACGCCCACAAGAAACTAAGTATGAATTTACGGCCATTCAGGTTTTTGTTTATATATATAATTTCAAATTACTCATCTGCACATATGAGTGATTTTAAGTTCAAAAAATATCACTAAGAACTCCTCTTCAGTTACGATAATATGACATCAGACCTAAAATCCTTATAGCATTAATATTACACTTAGATGATACATTTACTGATGTGAAATTTAAAAAGTACATTTCTAATATTACTGTTTTCCTCTTTAATATTCCTTCCAAACCCTCCTTGCTAAGATTCTGCCTAGTGAATCTTTAATAGCAATGGACAAAGTAGAGTACTCAGCACAAAATTTATAGCCACAAAAAATAACTCTAAATAAGCCTTATTTTTTTTGTCAGTTCTGCTGTATACCATTCATTGCAAAGCCACTGATTGCTCTATGCAGTCTTTAGAAATTTCAGCCCAAATATTGCTTTTCTGCAGACTTTTATTACATCATAAAAAGATAATAAAGTTTTTCTTAGATTCAGTACTGATGTTTGCTTGCTGAGAAATAAGATGAAACGTTTTCACTACTGAGCAAAAGTTGTTTTTTTTTTTTAATTTTAGTTTTCATGATGCAAAAGACCACCATGGTAACTATGAGAGCTGGTCTTCAACTAACTAACTTGCTAATTCACAAGAATTATCATTCCTGATGTTGAAATGCAGCTATCCCTTGTATTATTCCTGTTTATCCAGATGATCTTTTTCCAATTTTTTTTCCCCTCTAGGCATGTCACATGTAAAGATTCACTGTTATCATGCTGGTCTTATGATCATCTCTACATTTTTCTAATTCTTCTTAAAAAATGAATAAAACCAGAAAATTTTATCTTCCAGGTTATTTTTTGTCATCAAGCATCAGCTATCCTTCTGTTTATGTCTTTGTTTATTTCTTCCAAGGCTACAATATATTGTATTTCTCAGCTGTATGAAGCCAGAGAGAAAATAAAAGATGGAATTCTGATACTACTGAAACATGCTGACTGAAACGTCAGAGCAGATGTCCGTTGTCTTGCATAGAAGGGCAAGCTAAGTTAATATAAATCATTATTTTCAAGTAAATAAAAGTGGTAAGTGCAAACTTATCATGTAGGATGTTTACGTTATTGAATACCCTTCCTAGTAACTTGGCAAAGGTGAAGAATGACGTGGTTTAATTAGCAACAACAACAGCTAAGCATATTTGGGTTAATCAGGTCTCAAGGATATTGTGAAAAACTTCAAAGAGACTTTGGTGAATAGACAGCATAATTCTGGATGAAATCATTTTCGTTGAAGGCAAAGTGGTGCACGTTGGAGGGAATAGTATGACCTACTTGTGTATGTCTGGGTTCTAAATGAACTGCAACACAAATGAGAAAAAAAAAAAAAAGCACCAACACTGATAGATCAATAAAAACTTCTGCAGTGCAGGTCATAAAGCAAACAAAATGCTTACCTGAAACAGGATGCATACAAGAAGGTGGAGAAACTAATACATTGATTCTTGTAATGTTATTATATAACTCAGAAGTATGTCATCAGCTAAAATACTGTTTGTTTCCAGTCACACAAGTGAACAGATGAAGGGAAAGAAGAAAGGGATTTCTAATTACGTCTTGATAGAAAAATGAATATTCAGTTTCTTCCTGTTCTTCTTAAACCACATTTATTACTATCAGTAATGTCTGCTCTGATTCAGATATATATTCAGTGATCAATGGGGCTCTGAAAAGAGGAAAATGAGTTTCACTGGGAAGCTGACAGTGTTATGAATGATTAACAAAGATGCAAATGCAGATACACAAAACATAAGAGTGCTTTCTATGCATTTCAAAAGTGTGGCTCCATGGCTAACCTGCACAGGAGCCATCATGCAAGATGTCATGACTTCTGTGCCAGAAGCATCAGGATTTTAGCTATAACTCAGTTACTGTTTTTAATGGATGCAAACTCCATCATGGAATTCTGCTCAAAGTGAATATGTCTCCTTCTTTCCACAAAGGCTATGATGTCTTTGTTAAAGTTCATGTTATGTCCATTCTCACTTGTAGTAGAATACTGACTTCCAACACGTGAGATCTCCACAAATTTGTCAAACAACTTTTCACTGCTTCCCAATATAATTGGTGTTACAATTATTGTGTATCCCCCAAAAAGTGATTCAAGAACTGCTGTAAGGATTTCTACTTTCATGCATTATTTCAAAATACGGCCATTAAGGATGCTTAGTAAGTTTGACACAGATGCTTTGTATTCAGAGTCTGTGGTTAATTTCTTTTAATGTTATTATTGACAGAGTTTTATATCATTATAATGTTCTTTCATAACATGAAGAATCTGTTTTCAAAAAAATGCGAACAATTCAGGCATGTTCAGTAATTACTGTGAACAATGTATTTCACAACCTTTTAGCATCTGTTATATTGCAAGTCATTTAATTTTGATGATTGAAGTCACGGTTAAAAACATTACAGTTAATAATATTCTATGCTCATAATTAAGTAAATTTTCTAAACATGCACAGCACAGACATTCATGAAGTAAGCTATTCAATTTGACCAGTTAAGGACTTCTTTTAAGCACTGAATATTTGAATAGTATCAAAGAAGATTTATAAATTATTGGAAGCTTTCTCCTATATTCTAAATAATTTGAAAATTATATGGGGTTAATATTTTTAGAAATATGTGATATAGGTGTTTCCCTCTACTTCATTTCTGTCTGAAGGCAAACAAGCCAGTCTGAGACTGGTTGTCTCTGTACCTATTTCTAGTTTAAAGAATCTGTGGCAACATCGTCATTGAGGATTAGATTAAACAGGCTACCGGTCAAAAGAAGTTAGGAAAAGCTTCCACCATCTTCTTTCATTCCCAAAAATAGTTTTGGGGAAAAAAATAAAGGTCCAATGTACATAGTTTTGCCGATCCCTTCTTACACAAAGTATGTCCTGTGTAGGGAAGGGATAATCCTTGTAGGGAAGCTGAATACAGTTACAATTAAGTATGAAACAGAAATCCTTTGTAGGTCAACCACAGAAGGCTTGTGATGGTACTGGATAGGGCTTAGCTAGGACCCGGAATTTCAGTACCAGTACAACTATCCTGATGTGTGGCTTAGATTCCACATCTAAACTATAAATGCTGTTTTAAATACATATTTAATTTAAAGGAACTTAATACAGTTTAAGATATATGCTAATTCACATAAAGTGAAGAATTACCTCACTTAAGACAGGCTGGATCAAATGTTATGGTCCCCAGTTAAGACCTACTTTGGATTTTGTTTCAATACCAGGGTGGGAGCAGGTTGGAAACGAGAAGGTAGAAAGGAGGTTGTGCAAAGTCAAGTCAGCAAAGTTTGCAAACCTCAGAAAGCAAAGACTGGCCCTAAGAGTTTGGTTACTTAAGTCAACTCACGATAAGGATGTCAAAGGCTTCACATCTTCACATATGTGGCACTAGTCTTTGATCAGATACATGGCACCAACAACCAGTTTGCTTATAAGAAGTATCCAGCCTCTGGAATACATTTATTTGGTTAGTCACTACAGATAAAATTTAGGTTCAGCTAACATTACCCAGTAAAGTTGTTTCTTATGATGTATTCCAGCTTTTTGTGATTAAACATTCTGAGAAACCTGAAACTGTCATTAACAAGTGCTGGTAAAGACAAACTGTCAAGCTTTAATTTCACAAGAACATTTTATTCACCTCTGTATTACAGTTTCCCTAGGATAATGAAGGGTCTTGGGCAAAAGGAAAGCAAGAAAATGCTTAGTTTCCAGGTAAAAATAGAACTGTCGAAATACAGTGTTATCATTGCTTCCAAAGTTATTGTTTAAACATGAGATATTCCAGTATTAAGCTCTGCTGAACTGTAAAATCATAAATTGTTGGTGAACTGTGGTTTAATTTTTTAGTTAGGATCCATCAAGAAAATTAACTAGTAAGTTTAGAATTCTACTCAGAGTGTATAAGGATTCTTCTTACCTAAATTTCTTATTGAAGTCCAATTTAATACGGAGTGTAACTTACTGATTTGTGTACATTTTTATTTTATACATGTATTAATTTTCATTTAATTTAAAGTAGTATCACAGAATCACAGAATCACAGAATCACCGGGGTTGGGAGGGACCTCTGGAGATCATCTAGTCCAACCCCCCTGCCAGAGCAGGGACACCCAGAGGAGGTTGCAAAGGACGGCATCCAGGCGGGTTTGGAATGTCTCCAGAGTCGGAGACTCCACCACCTCTCTGGGCAGCCTGTTCCAGTGCTCTGCCACCCTCAAAGGGAAGAAGTTCCTCCTCATGTTCAGGTGGAACTTCCTATGGTCAAGTTTGTGCCCATTGCCTCTTGTCCTATCACTGGGCACCACTGCAAAAAGACTGGTCCCATCCTCCCGGCACCCTCCCTTTCAGTATTTGTAAGCATTGATGAGATCCCCTCTGAGCCTTCTCTTCTCCAGACTCAAAAGACCCAAGTCCCTCAGCCTTTCCTCGTAAGAAAGATGGTCCAGTCCCCTAATCATCTTTGTAGCCCTCTGCTGTACCCTCTCCAGCAGTTCCCTGTCCTTCTTGAACTGGGGAGCCCAGAACTGGACACAGGACTCCAGGTGCGGCCTCACCAGGGCAGAGTAGAGGGGGAGGATAAGCTCCCTTGACCTGCTGGCCACACACCTCTGGGTGCACCCCAGGATGCCATTGGCCTTCTTGGACACAAAGGCACATTGTTGCCTCATGGTCAGCCTGTTGTCCACCAGGACTCCCAGGTCCCTTTCCACAGAGCTGCTTTCCAGCAGGTCAGCCCCTAACCTGTACTGGTGCATGGGGTTATTCCTCCCCAGGTGCAGGACCTTACACTTGCTCTTGTTGAACTTCATGAGGTTTCTCTTTGCCCAACTCTCTAGCCTGTCCAGGTCACGCTGAATGGCAGCACAGCCTTTGGGTGTGTCAGCCACCCCTCCCAGTTTTGTGTCATCAGCAAACTTGCTGATGGTACCCTCTATCCCTTCATCCAGGTCATTGATGAAGATGTTGAACAGGACTGGACCCAGTACTGAGCCCTGGGGAACACCACTTGTCACAGACCTCCAACTAGACTCTGTGCCACTAAGCACAACCCTCTGAGCTGATATAAGAAACTAACTGTCTGCTTTACAATTTCTAAATAGCTTAACAACCCTGTTTCTTTTAAACATTCTTTTGGAACTCACTTACCAAAGACTGATATTTGTCAAGGACTGATAACGGGAACAGCTAGACCTTGTTGCAAGCAAATTGTGTAGATAACAGGAACATTATTGTCTGCAAAAAGCGACCATCTGGTTAAAAGCGGTCTTGCGGTTTGGAGCTCAACCAACTTAACATTCTGAGACAAAGGTGAAAGTACATGGTGAAGAAGACTATGAGCCTTCCTCCAAAAGACCCTGGCCCATGACCACTGGATGGAAGTATGTATGTGGCAAGAGGAGAAGACTTGTGATAATGAGTTCCCTGAAAGAATTATAATAGTCATGCCCACCCCGGAACTGTTTGTAATAGCCCCGCTTATGCTAATGCATATGTGTGTTTAATCCTATGAGTATGTATACCTTTATTGTATAAATTTCTGGTAAAATGTGCTGTTGATGTGCGTGTACTTTGGAGGAGCGATCCCTCATGCACCCAGCGCTGAATAAATGTACCTGCTTTATAACTCTCTCTGAGTTGTAGAGTTTGATCTGCACATCAGTGCTCTGCCATTCAGCCAGTTTTCAGTCCACCCCACTGACCATTCATCCAACCCACACTTCCTCAGCTTGCCTATGAGGATGCTGTTGGAGACACTGTCAAAAACCTTGCTGAAGTGAAGGTAGACAATATCCACTGCCCTCCCCCTATCTATTCGTCCAGTCATGCCATTGCACAAGGCTATCAGATTAGTCAGACATGACTTCTCTTTGTTGAATCCATGTTGCCTACTTCTGATAACCTTCTGTTCCTCCAGGTGCTTTGAGATGACACCTAGAATGAGCTGTTCCATCATCTTTCCAGGGATGGAGGTGAGGCTGACTGGCCTGTAGTTTCCTGGGTCTTCCTTCTGGCCCTTTTTGAAGACTGCAGTGACATCGGCTTTCCTCCAGTCTTCAGGCACCTTGCCTGTTCTCCAGGACCTTTCCAAGATGATGGAGAGTGGCCCAGCAATGACTTCTGCCAGCTCCCTCAGCACTCGCGGGTGCATCCCATCAGGACCCATGGACTTGTGGATATCCAGTTGACTTAACTGATCTCTAACTTGATCCTCCTCAACCAAGGGGAAGTTCCCCTTCCTCCAGACTTTCTCGGTTGCCCACAAAGTGTGGGGTTCCTGAGGGCTGGCCTGAGCAGTAAAGACTGAAGCAAAGGCGGCATTCAGTAATTCCGCCTTCTCTGCATCATCTGTCACCATGGCCCCTGTCTTATCCAACAGCAGGCCCACATTTTCTCTAGTTTTCCTTTTGCCTCTGCTGTACTTGAAGAAACTTTTCCTGTTGACCTTGACATCCCTTGCCAGATTTAATTCCAAGGAGGCCTTGGCTTTCCTTGTTTCATCCCTGCATACTCTGGCAGTATTCTTGTAATCTTCCCAAGTGGTCAGTCCCTTCATCATTAATACTCACTTTTGTACCACCTCTCTCATTAAGCCATGTAAATCCAGAAAATCTAAGGTACTAGGCTTTCCAGTGATCCTTAATTTTCACTTTTCACAAACTTAGTAAAGCTGACAGGATTTTTTTTGTAATATTTTGTCACTAAAAATGAAATTTTAGTAAAATAAAAATGTTTACAGTATATTATTAGTTTTACTTATATATGGTAGTCAAGCAACATTTCAGTTGCTTATAGTTTTCTTGTAATTTATTTCCACTCTCACAGTTTCCATTCTGTTCTTATGCAACACGAATATTAATGTTAATACTTTGAATTAATGTTTTCAGTTAGTTTCAATAATAAGTATGCAATTTTCATATAACTTTTCATATCAAAATAAAGAAATTTGGCCCTATTAAAACAGATTTTTTGACTGTTGCAAAGGCAATTTTCTGTTTTAAATCGTAGTTCTCTACTTTATACCTGTATTTGCTACTTAACTGGAGAACTTATTGACAGGAAGCACTAATGATTTTTCAAAAACACAAATTACGTTAATTTGGATTGCATTAGTTGACAAACTCAGAATACAGATGGTTAGCAACCTTCCAGTAAAACCATTTAACTAGAATATACGAGTTTTTTAAAAACAAATCTTTTTTTTTTCCAAGGTAGTTCAGCTTTTGCAACCTTTTAGTGACTCAATTTTGTGTAATGCAATAATGCAACCCTGCAAGACCAAGAACTTCTAGCCTCTGCACTACAGAGGTAAGAGACTGAAAGCACTGAAAAACTCAGGAATTCTGAGTTTTTTACTGCAAAAACAGAGATCTTAACAGGAAAGCATTAGGATAAACTACAGCTCGGGGACTGACCAGAGAGTCAATTAACTCAGGGCAGGTGGTGCAGAAGGTCCAATGTTCACAGCTTTGGAATAGTTAGCTATGCCAGGACTTCCAAGCACATGAGCTTTAAATCCATTGGAAAGTTTGATCCAGCCAGGACCCTTAGATCTGCTGGCATAAATCTCAAGGTTCAAGGGTGCCCAAGCTCTGTACTGCAGAGTGACTGTTCCAGACTCTGGGAGGTCAGCAAACCCTTAAACATATCCGATATGTTGTCAGTTTTATAGTTTCTCACCAACCAATTGTTCTCCAAGATATAGAAACATAGATATATGTATGTATATGTATACAAAATATATACATATCTATATAAAATATATAATATATATTAAAGGTAACCTGAACTTTATCATAGCAATACAGAATGTATCTAAAAGCATTTCCAGATATGTGTCTACAGTACCTCTGAGCAGCTGATGTTTGACTGGAAAATAACTCCTGTTTTTAAGGTAAATATGTTGCTTTACTGTGTAGCCCTTAGGGGACTACTCTGCCAAAGTGAGTCTCCAGTCGTGAAGAATAAATGAATCATAGGTACAAGCTAATTTGTCAAATATGCAGTTAACATTTCTCTTTTAAAGTTATAAGTATTGAAGATTAGTTCTGTAAGTAGTACCAACGTTACTTGTTGTCTTTATAATTCAAGATCTCTAGTAGATTGATCAATAAATTTATTTTTCCTATTTTAATATGCTTAGCGAAGCTTTTCTGATCCAAACAAAATCTTTTTTTAAGAGTGTTTCATTGCTACCTTAAAGATTATATAGTTGGCACAATTAAAAGTGCTCAAAAGAGAAAAAATATTTTGCTAGGCATAGTAGTAACTACTTTGCATCTAACCACAGGTGGTGATGTGGTGGTTTAAGAGTCAGAAAAAAGTATAGATCAGAGTAGGCTATGAAAGGTAATATTTTTTTCAAAATAAGAGAGAAACAGCAACAAGGTTTTGGGTTGTGGTTTTTTGGGTTTTTTTAGGGATATGTAGTATGAGGAAATATATATAGATACCTCATTAATATTCTCATTTCACACATCTATTCAGTCTCATATGATGAAAAAATATAGTCTGTAGTGATACAAAATAAAATAATAAAACCTTTAAGTCCAAAATCTTTTATTTTGAAAGTCTAAAATAAAAAAATAAAATCCCCCTGCAATTTAACAACAGTGGTATAAAAGATTGTTAAACTATTTAGAAGTTTCACATGCAGCACTCAGAAGAAAAGATGCAAAACAATTCCGTATCAGCAAGTGTGTATTTATATACATGAATATGGAAAAACAAAGAACTACGTTAACACATGGAAATGTGGAAGCTTATTGGTTTTGGAAATGGAAGCACAGTTGTAGTGCTTTTATCCTATATATATATAGAACAGGATACAGGGCTAGAAGTAACAGCATTTGAAAATGGGGGAGAGTGTGGCTTCACAGCATCTCCCCCATCATGTGACTTGGAGCATACACTACTCCAGATGGTGCTAACAGAAAAGGAGTTATAATCCCGTAGTCCCATCCGTAATTTATTCTTGCATGATATGTGAACTGCCGAATTCTTTCATATCCCATTGAGCATGTATAGGAATGCAGGGTCTCAAAACTTTATTTTCTGGATGCTGTGCAAAAGACCGTGGGAGAAGCAATCTGGCTCATCATGTATGTCATTTTGCAAAATGCTTTGGGACAAAATGTGCTTAAGAATGCAAATATTTTCTTCTCTAGGGAAAGGTCAAAACCTTCACATGGTAGGGTATAGCAGTTGTAATATGAATCAAAGAACTTCAGAATGATATAGAATTTGGAAATTTCAGGGTCTACCAGATCTAACAAAAACTGAAGGCACAAAACAACTACTAGAAAAATCTCTTAAACAATAAATCTTTGTGAAAATAGAGGTCAGTGAATATTTCAGTTTTAAACACCAGAGTTAGGCTCTGATGCTGAAAATAGGTATATATACGCCACCCTTTATACAGATGAATAAAGTTTCACTCAACTGTTCATATGCTTGAATTTGAGTGGGGTTTTTCTGATTTAGGCCTTACTATGAAAGAAAGTCAAATTATCCTTGCACACAGAGAAAATCTAACAAATAACCAACTAAACCTTATCTATTTGAATTTTCAAGGATTTAAATGGGATTACTTCATAGAAGTACTTAGAGAAACGACAAAACAGGATTTCAAAAACTGTAAAAAAAGTTTTAAATCTCCAAACATCTGTGCCATCTGTCTCACAGCTTCCCTTGGATTAAGGCCAACAAAACAACACTGTAAACTTCCTGTTTTATCCTGAAAATTCAGGAAGACTAGACACTTGGGCCTTTTGAGCCCCAAAGACTAACTAGAAATACCCACCCAGAAATGATTTGTAACAATATAGACACATCAATATGATAGTTGACTGATCAGCTTGCATTTTGAACGTTACTTTCACTGGAAAGCTAAAGCAAGTAATAAGCAAATACATTAATTAATAATAGGCTCACAGCTAGCAAATTATAACACCAGTTTCTGTTGCTGTTTGAAAGATGGCTCTGAACTGGCTCAGATATTTTGTTTTGTATGTTTATAGCCCGTTTTGTGTTTGTCCCATAATATAATACAGATGCTGGATCTTTCACAGTAATGTCTGTTAAGTGTATCACGAAGAACAGTATCATTTTTCATCTTCATGAGATGAGGAAACCGAGGAAGAGAAAAGGGAGTGAGAAGACAGTCTGAAATTAGTATTGATGCAGACCCTTGAAAAGTCTTGCTATAATGTTCTAAATACAAAGCAAATTACATTGCCTCTGCTCCCTTTCCCTCAGCAATTAATTTGTTTGTTGTAAATATTGTTTAAGACTTCACCTTAGCAAGGACTCAGTGTGAGACTGCTGAACTGGATTAGTTAATTTTGTTTAAAAAGAATCAGACAAGTCAGAAAATCTTGTTCTCTTGCTGAACATAAGTCTCAGAAGAAGGTTTGATGTGGTAATATTCTTTGTCATTTCGTACATCAAAACTTGCTTTTGCTAATATTCTGAAACTTGCTATTTCTGCAGACAGTCCAGATGGTAAACTTATTTTTTCTGGGACTTGCAAAAAGCAAATACAAAAAAATTGGGATGAACAAAATCTGAGTAAATTAATTTAAAATTTATAACGGGATATTTGCAGATTGCTTTTCTCCGATACCGCTCGAATATAAACGCAAGTTTAAAAAGAAGAGAGAATAGGACGTGAGTTTGAAATTTGCATTTTAAATGTACCAATAAGTGGTAGTTAACAAGCCCCAGACATCATCCCTTTATACGGAAGAGGCATATGGCTTATTCCTGCTTAAAATCAATTACTTTTCCTTGTTTAACAAGTACATCAAAAGTACTGATGTAGTAGCATTGTACTTACTACCATGCCTGTCTCTCTTACAGCACTGAGATTGATGTTTTTACATAGTTTTTCTTCAGTGAGACCTTATTTTTCAGTCCTTGTATTGCAAGACGACTGAACACCTGACAGGGAACAGAGGTTCTCTAGCACTTTTCTAATGGTTATTTCCATTCATGAAATTTCAAACAAACGACTGATTTAATTTTTACTTTATGGTGCATCAGAATAGCTATTGGTAGGTTTGGTAGCCAGCCATATCCAATGTTTCTATTATGAGCATTTAATAGCATTTCATGTCACTACGTGCAAGTAGCGGACCTTACCATTACAATACCGATAGCAATAAAATGTCTTAGAATGCAACGGTGTGACTATTTAATGTACTAAACTCTTTTATGGTAGCACTTATTTTCTGAATACACTTTTCAGCATGAAAGTATTTACCTGTCACCATTCATCACGATCATTTTAATAGTATCTCCTGTTGACCTGATCATCTGGACTGCCTACTGCAAACCCTTTACTAGTTTGCAGCCCATTAATTTTACAAATTTTAATTGTGTGTAGTTTTGACAGCTTTAATTTTCCTGATATCCTAGAGAGATCTTATCAAAAGATGGCAAATTATTTAAATTAACGCTGCAATTGATGCATTAGGTAGGACTGCAGAGATGGGGAGAGAGGGAGAAGAGAAAAAAGAAAAGGTTAAGAAGTTATCATCCAAATCTAAATGCAAGCTTGGGGTTAAATGGTGACATTAAGCATAGCCTTCAGAAAGAGATAGCCAGTAATTGGTATTAGCCTCCATGACACTATGTTGCAAACGTATCTTTTCAGATACAGTTCCTCTGTCCTGATGTGTTGTGGATGAAGTAACTTAGTATATCTACAGAATAGGGTTAGTTCAACTAAACCAGAAAAAAGTAAGCAAATTTTTGTTCCTGTATTTTTCTCTTGTTCCCAATCACTGTCTATTTCATTAACAAGACCTATGAGGTTCATCAGAGCTTTTAATTTTAAACAGTTGTAGTACAAGTCATCATCCCTTCTGAGGGCAACTGAAGAAATCTAAAATAAGGTAATGCACTAACATTTTTTCGCGACAGCTTTCAAACTGCAAGGAATAATATATTAACTTGCTTGAGGAAAGGAATTGAGCACTGTTAAAATCAGGTTAAATGTATGTGTTTGGGGCATTAATCTCTTAAAAGCCAGTCTGGCTCACATCCAGCTGCTTCTGTACCATTCTGTACAGGTGACATACTTAGTTCTCCTACATCACAGAGGTAAATCAAAACCAAAACAGTACTTACTGCAGACTTTTGGTTTTGCCTTGTCATGTTCTTTTAGTTCCTTTGTCATTGGAAAACTTCGTCCTAATGTTTCTTGAGAGCCTATAACATCCCAGTTCTTTTTTTGACATCACAGCTATTTTTCTGCCAGTGCAGTTTAATGTCCATAGCTACTGGAGCTTCAAAATCATCTGTTGACAAGATGGTGTTTGAGATATATATGTGAACTGCAAGGAGGGAGAAAAGCTTGTAGTTCAAAGGAACTAGAAAATAAATGTAATGTTAATCAAGAACGCTTTGAAAAGAAACCTCTGTGCATTCGAAGTAATAGAATCATGCCATTGTAGGGGCAACCGTGTCAATCCAAAGTGCTTTCATTTGGTTTTATTAAACAAATATCCCTAGAGGTATTTTAAAGACACATAAATTTAGTACTGAGGGATATGGTTTAGTGGTAACTTGGCAGTGCTGGGTTAATGGTTGGACTGGATGATCTTAAAGGTCTCTTCCAACCAAAATTATTCTATGATTCTATGATTCCATGAATGTACTTTCTCTCCTTAATTAATAACTATAAAGCTATTAAAAAAAAAACGCCAAAAAACTAGTTTCACATCCTCTTATTTGAAATTAAAGACAGTTTTTAATAGACTATTTAGAAATGTGTGTTAAAGATACAGGTGAGGGATTCCACTTTTATTGATGCATACTGACATTTTAAGGCATGAAAAGTCATTAAAGTGGTAGAACCAATACGCTCAAAATAAAGTGCACAAGCATTCTGTAAAAATAGTGATGGTTGTTTGCTTGTGTAAAACGCAAGAAACATTCTTCACTGAACAAGCAGGCAACATCCTGTACATACTGTATTCATGACTGAAAGTTCACTGGAGAGTTATACTCTCCCATTTCACATGCCCTGCTTGTGTTCCCTCTGCCCAGCTCTTCCCACCACATTGCTGGTCTTAACCACATGGCAGCAGTTCTCTGTTAAGGGATATTATGTAAGGTGAAGTCACATTCTCTTTCTACAAGCAGATTTTCTTTGGGGACATAAAATCCCTTAAAACAGAATACGCAGTCAATTGGTCTTCCTGATAGTAACAAAAAAGTTAGAGGAATGTTAAGTGACTATCCGATGGTCAGTTATTTGATTAACGGTATTTGATTAATAGTTCCTTTGGAGGACTGGGGTACTCTGTTCAAACCTCAAATTCCCCTCAGTATTACTCCTCCTTGGTAGACCTGTTAAACTCCAGAAAATCTCTTAGCATTATGGCCTGCATTTTTTTTTTATTTTTTTTTTTAAAGTAGGATTGAGTATGTTTAAACTCCTGTGTCTCTTATCAAGTAGGTAAGCATCCTAATTCTGGAAGTAAACAAGAAAAAAAGGGATAATTATTTTTATTTTGGAAGATCTGCAAATTTCATGTAAATTTGCAAGATTGTTTTCAATCAAAATCATTACATGAATTTCCCCTATATTCATAAATGTTCTGTAACAATAAAACATATTTTTCCTTGAAAAAGTATTTCACTAGAAAAAGGAACGTTATGGATAACTTTCCAGATGGCTGCATTTATGGGAAAGGGGAAAGGAGATTCTCAATCTGAAATGATGCTACCATAATTCATAAACAAAACTAGATGGGTTAATGCCATAAGGCTACTGATTAGATTTTCCAGTGCATATTGTGTTTAGATTACGTAAGGATACCAGACAGAGGTCTAACTGATATAGATTCTTTGATATTTTAAATTTCTACTAAGGAAATTATTGTGTTGTTAATATCTCTACTGACATTAAGATTAATATCTTTCACTTAAATTATTTTAATCTGCTTTATTGTATTTATTTAAAAGTTAGTAAGATGTGCTCTGGGTTTGGGTTTTTGTATTTTGGTTGGTTGGTTGGTTGGTTGGTTTTTTCTTCATTTTAAATGCACTAGAGTTCTGGAAACTTGAGCAAAGTTCCAGAAAATGTACAGAACTGGAAAAACTGTCATTTTGGGGTCATACTCTTCTCCGATTAGACTAATTCTTGTCCTGGGACAGATAAAAATATTTTGTCTCTGTTTCTTTACCATTTCTGGATGACAGAAATAGGTTAATAGTGTAAAAACATGAGTGTCACAGAAATATTTTTGACAACTACATGGCTAGTTATGGTTTAATTAGTAATACTAAGGGACTTTATTCATGCTTTCATCCAAATTGTTCTTTATTTGAGTAACCCTTATAAATACTAATGAAATAGCAGAGTATAAACAGTCATCTTAGTAATTCAAATATCATGGCAACGTTCCAGTTAGGTAGACCAGCTCTACAGTATATACTTATCTGAAATATATCAGTAGCTAGATACACATATGGACCCATTAATACAGATTTCTTTCCCATGGAAAATTTCAGTGGTTCCAGAATTACAGCTTTCTATACTACAGCAGGTTCTCTCTATTTAACAGCATGGACTCAGTTTGTCTCAGATACATTTATTCCTCTTGTTTAGGTTGGATCAGAACCTGAAGTTGTACTCACTTGCAGCCCATCAATAGTCACTTCTTGGATATCTTCACTTCAGCGTTCTTCCCTTTCCCTCTGTGATGATATTTCTCATCAGCTGCCATTTTCCCTTTTACTCCTATTGGGCATCCTTAACTTTTTTCCCTTTCAACTCATATATCCTATAGGCATCTGAACATCAAAAGATCTTTTGCCATAATCTTCTTTTTAGCCAATAATTTTTGTCTCCGGTCCCTTTCTTTTCTGCTTTATTTCCTACAATATCTTCTCTAGACTCCAGATCCATGGCTGTTAAGTCCTGCAATATATTCAAAATGTAGCTGTAAAGAATATCTCTGTTCCTTTCATCTTACTCGTATGTGAGATGAGTCTCTCCACTGGCATTTCCCATTCACTGACATATATTCAAGAGGCTTCTTTGGACCTCCAATGCTGTTCGAAATTCCACTTGTCCTAACTTTCCAAGCTCTTGTCTTGTACCACACCACTGCTGTGCCAAGGATGACAAGTTTAATCATTTTCATTATATCTGTCCTGCAAAATTTACTGTGCTTCTTGCCATGCTGCATTTCATTCACCCCAGTTCATTCAGACTTTGTGACTTCTAGAACCCCCTTCTTTCAGAATCCCTTCTCTGCTGTGACACCTAAAAGAAATCAGTTGATGAAAATTATTAGCTTGTAACAGGAAAAGAAGAAACAGTAACATAGTTAAACAAAAAGCTGCACTAAGCTAGACCAATAATTAATTTGCATATTCATAGGCTGTTATTAACATTGGTGTCCTGTACATGATCTTGGGAATGGAGCACTGCACTGGAAATCAGAAAACATCACTTCTAGCTGAGGCAGGATATGTTCCACGAGCTGCAATTTTCATTTAAAATAGGTGTATATTGTTTAATGGGATCACCTTTCTTCTTATAACTGACCTTCAGCATTTACAGGTAACCCTGATGTACATAACTACCTGTGAAGGTTTTAGAGGACTATTTACCTTACAAGATTTTTATTGCACACCAAGGACCACATAGAGTTTTCACATGGGAATCAAGATCAAATACGAATTAAGATTAATCAAAATCTACCGCGGGAAGAAAGCAAGAGCACCTTCAGCACCAGCAGACTTTTAAAAATAGTGGACATGAAAAGTAAAGTTTATAAATGGTCATAGAAATTGGGACAGTTCTCCCATTAGAATAAACTAAAAATTTGATGTGAAATGTAAATTCCTTCTTTACTCAAAATAGGATGACCAGTCTATCCCTGTTGTTAGGAGCAGGATATTGTAAGTGCCGAATTTCTGCTGATGAGGAATAGTACAGATAATACTGCTTTCAGCCTTCCAGTTGCTTGCAACATCTCATTGACAACCTAGAATAATACCTCTGATACAACTGTAACTTTTGTTTGCTTATACTGTGTCTAAATCAATGATGCTCTGATTAAAATATTTCAGAATATATGCTAATTATTTATCTCAATAAAACCTTGTGATTTTAGAGTTTGTTGTGAAAAATAGTAGCCTTAAAAATGTAGTAAAAGGTAAAGAAAAGAAATAGAAAGATCCAATGCTCAAGATATTAAAAAAAAAAGTTACAACAACAAAACCTGAAAAAACATATTACTGAATAGAATTACTGAAAATTCTAATAGCTAAAATTGTTCATGATAAAAAGATATAAGTCTGAAAAATACAAACTCTGTTAGCACTTTTCTATCAATGGAACATCCTAGAATTATTTGAAAGAAGTGGAAAAACCAAGGAACAAAAAAGTATCGGGATATATCCACCACTGTGACCTTCAAATTAGTTGACTAGACTATGCAGTTCCAGAAAAACAATGCTTTTCTTTTTTCAATGAATAAAGCATCTAACTCTGGATCAATGTTTGTCCTTGTAAATAGTTGCTGACAGACAACACATATATTTGGTTTCGTATTAAGCAAAGGGAGTGAATTTTTGCAGATAAACAAGAAAATATTGATATAACTTTCAAAATAAGAGTGGAAATATGATAATGACACTATTTCTACAGAACAAGAACTTGCTAGAGAGAAATATTAGAGTGTGGTAAAAACTCTGTGATCTTCAGACTTTGCTAAGACAGCTAAGCCTAACATTCTTGCTGGGGAGCTGATATATGTGCTGTTGAAAAATCATCCATAACAGATTAAAAGTGGTAACTGCATTGTGCATCAAAGCTTTATGTAGCACATTTTCCCACTGTTCATATTCTGGCTAAACAAAGGTGGCACAGCTGTAGTTTGATCTTTTTGGAGACCTTATACTATGGTCTACTATTAGCCATTGTTATTGTTGTCCAGAATACTTAAAAGTCACTCTGGGTGACAGTGTACATTGAAACATGGGGAAAACAACAACAAAAAAAAACCTCCAACACCCACATAAGGCAGGTATCAGCAGCTCTCTGTTTACAAAATATATAGAGATAAAAGATTAAATGTTTCTTTCTTAATCAGTGATAAGACAGATTGTCCTACCATATTTTCTTTAATTTAAATAGATATTACTTATTTTAAATCAAAATATTTTGCTCGAATTGTCTAGTTGTGTGCTGTTCAGAATGCCAAGTCAAATGCTACAAAGTGGGTATAAATTATTAAAATATTAACTTCCCTGCTCTTTAAGAGAGTTTTAAAATTCCATAGCTTGAAACATTATTAAAATCAAGGTTTTTTTATATTTTAATGACAGACATCATTATATCAAAACCATTAAGACAGCCCTTAATGCCAATATATGTACTGTTGTTGTTCTTCGACAGATGAAGTTAAAAGTTTTATTTAAAAATACTAGAATTCTGCTTAAATTTTGCAATAACAAAGAAAGTGATTAGGCTTAGTCTAAAAATCTTATTAATCTGTAATGGCATGTGTCATCTGTTAAATTACATTATGCTGCATCATATGTAATCAGCTACATTAGATGGTTTTTTCTCTCTCATTACCTGCCTACATAAAATATTCAACACAAGAATAGCTGAAATCAGTCATTATGTTTTAAACTAAAATGCAATAATGTGATCATACATTTAAAGACACAGCTTTTCTAATGAAACCCTGTTACTAATTAATCACTGATCTAAATTTGTCCCTTAATGTTATTTCTATTATTGTAGTACTGGGGCTGGGAAGGAAGCTTTTTTGTCAGTTCAATTGAAAGGGTCAGGAGTATTGAAATATTAGTGCCTAAGAAAAGTAAACTACAGGGAATGTTGCACTATAGGGATCTACAACTCTTTCTCCTAAAGACAGATTATTCCTAAAAGCATTTTTTAACTATTTTTTCCAGTTTTATGTTAGTAACTGTTTAATGTTGGTAACTAGTCTAGGTCAGATTATGGACCTAGATGCCATTGCATTTAATTCTGCATGAAAGCAGAAGAAAAAATGTCCCTATCTCAGCCAACTTACAATTCAAGAGTATGATTAATCTCAGTTACCTTTAGCTGTCTAAAGCTAGGCTTCTGGGTTAAGCTTTGTTCTGTATGTCAAGCTAGGTTCCCTCTATGAACTCTGGAGTATGATTCAACACTACTATCTTAGTTACTTCTCTTTCTACTCCATCTAGAAAGGGAGTGGAGATGACTTTCTTAGTATAGGTATCTACCTAATTTTTTAGATAGGTGATGTTAGATAACACTTCCCTTAAGTATGATATAAGACAGAGCAAACAGACACACACAAAAACCTGTCAGACTACAAGGAAACAGTGAGACAATGTTAGCCATAAAGATCAGCAGTGATCTCAAAACATAATCTGCTTAATTGTTACTTTTTCCTAAGCATCATAGCAAAAGAGAGGTATCAGCGAGACAATGATTAAGTGTTTTGTGCGTGCATCTGTGAAGTAGCGGTGATGAAGAGGAGTGGCAAGGGAGCAATCATATAGAATCACTTATCCACTTGCTAAGTTTCTAATGCAGGACTGGACCTATGATCAGAATCAGGAGACAGCCTCTCAATACTGAACAAAGGAAGAAAGTAAAAGTCTGTCAAAGGCCCTGAAAGAAAAAACACGTCATTTATATCTGACTCAATATAGAAGATACCAGTGAAGAAATGTAGAAAAGTGCTATAGTCAGAGGTCAAGATGAGAAAATTTTATTTGCAGTAGCATTCTTAATGGATAAAAGTAAATCAAGATGCTTTTGTCAAGCAAAAGAAAAAGAGGATTGAAAAACCAAAGAAGATGCTAGACTAGACTTTCAGAATGTGGATTCTCCTCGGACATGCTGGATAATAAGAATCTGTAAGACTAAAACATAACCTATGTATGATGGCCTAGAGAGCTTGCCTTAACTAGAAAATTATAGATTTCACTGACTTTCAGGGTGGAATTCAATTTACCTGACTGTAAACTTCATAAACACTTGCATAGGGATGGGTTTCTTGTTTTGGCAACAGACGGTAACAGGCACTTTTAGAACATAATTCATCTCACCTCAGAAGAAGGAAATAACTGAGGCAGCTTAAGGAGGAGACTAAGAACTCTGAGTCTGAGCTGACTGTTTGCATGAAATGTCAAGACACAGGCTAAAAATTTTAAAAACCAGCATCTCTGGGCTAGAAAGATAAGCCCGTGTAAATAAATCAGAGGCACCTTTTAGAATATTTCCTTCAAATTTATTATGAGGCAAAGAGAGATTTCGCCTACATGCCAGCTTGGTTCCACCAGTCTAACCACAGGCCATATGGGCCATGCAGCTATTGGGTCCACCATCACCTCCACCTCTCATCATCACACTATGTGCCTGCATACAGTTCTAGACAGCTTTTACTTCAAATGGCAAAGCAAGATGAATATGATTTCTGCTTCCCTTACATATGCTATGCAAAACTGTAGATGACTTTTCCTGTTCTTTGCAAAGCACTAGACAGAAACCAGGCTATAGTGTTTAAATGGTTTCCTCCCATGGTAATAGAAAAGTCTGAGTCTGAGCTATCAGCAGTTTCAAGACTGTGGCTTCCTGTAAGTAATTTGCTACCTTTTAAGTCAACCAAGGTTTTGGTAATAGAGGGTAGTTCACATTTAAAAATATCCAACTGATTACTAGGACTGTTTATCAGAAGGCTAAATTCCCATGTTTTGAATATATACGCAATATATTTTGGGTATCTGATGTTCAGGTACACAGATGATGTAAATCAACACAATGCCAGAAAAATATGAAGTATTACTTCATTTTGCCCCTTAGCTAAATTATCCTCTGAATGTGGCATTTTTTTGAGCCAAAAAAAATTTTATTTAGCAAAATTGTGCTTCATAATATAAAGATACTATGCATATATTAAAAGTAAATCTAAACAGGTTTCAAAACAAAAGTTTAATGGCTAACTAGGCAAAAAACTGATTCTCGAAAGAAGAAAGAAATATAGCATGACTGTGTGGCAGTCAACACAGAATGTCAATTTAGGGTCTGAACAGTACAGAAGTGTAATGGAAGTCTAATCTGAAAGGGGAGAAAGGTAAGAAGCTTAACCTTACTGAAGGGTTGCTGTGACAAATACAAGGGGAACTGACTCTCCTCTGCATTTGTTCCAGGTGGGCTTAGGGTACCAGAAAGGAATTCTGCATTTCTCTACACTTTAAAATATTTTTATTTTCCCTCCAGATTTTTTCATAATTACAAAAAAATATTCTATTTTATTTTAGATTTACTTTCTGATAGCCTGATTAAGCATTTAGCTATGATTAGTCTCAGATTTGTGCAAATAAAGACTTGTTAGCAGAAAGTCAATTCAATAGTGAATTTAATTTTTCCTCCTTTCTCTCTAACCACTAAAATAAAAAGCAGTGATCTTAAAATCAATACAAATTAGTAGTTTCTTACTACTTAAAATCAGTATAAAATAGTAGTTTCTATTTCTTTTTCTCTTTCTTTTGGAAAAAAAATATATCAGTAAACATGTTTAAAAGTTTAATGTTCTCGTAAAATCATCTCAACTCACCTCTAAATTTGTAGCTTCTTAGTTGGAACCCAGCATTTTCCAATTTATAACATTTGACCTGAAAACTTCTGAACATGCCACAACTTCATTGTGACTGGGAATGAGCAAAAGACAAGAAACAATGCGGATAAAAAGCTTAGAGGAGATAACAGGACAGGGACAATGAAGGAGAACAGAACAGTGGGTGGAGTGTGACCGAACACAGAGAAAGAGGGCACTGCTCTTGCCTGTAATGGGAGATATATAGATCATTATTTTTAAAAGAGGGTGAAAAAAGGGGCAAAAGAAAGATCTAGAGAGGAGACAAAATGAAAGAAAGGAATACATAAGAACAAAAAGTAGGAGGTACTCCAAGCAAGAAAAGCTATTAAAGGCCAAATTTTCCATTCATAATAAATAAATTAACAAAGGCTGCTGAATTTATCAGTACAGTTTAAAACTCACATATACATCTGTGTTAGTAAACTAAGTGTACTTGAGATTGTTCACTAACACTGAGGCTGTGTGATATGGATTGGCTCATATCCAGACTGTGATGATCCCTTAGCTTTCAAGATAGAGTGGCAACATCCAAATTGCCTATTAGGAATGTTTCTTTACCCATGCTCACTCCTTAATGGTGCCTGAAAACAACTAGGAGTGTTTATATGAGCTAAAATGATTCTACAGAACTTCCTAATAATTTAGCAATAAAGATGGTAGCATCCCCATGCCCACTAATGTTCTTTGGTATTGTTTAATTTACTGGCACAAATTCAACTGCAAAATCTGTAAGATTCTCCCCATGATGAGTTTACCATGAGGTAGATAAAGACCTTCAGCCATGATACAGTGACCATTTACACATCTGTGGTTTTCCTGTATGGGTAAAGTAGGTAACTCCAGTGGTATTTGTAATCTCCGTAATGTTATGAACAGGTTTATAGCAACGAAGTTTTTAAAAACTAAGATTTATATTCTACCCTCAGTTGCAAGGTTCAGACAACGACTATTTTTCTGAATGAGAAATGGAAAATATTTTGTTTTTCATATGTTGAAATAAATTTAACTCAGGAACAAAAATACTGTGACCATCAAAACCAAACCAAACCAACCAAACAAACAAAAAAAATCCCAAACCTTATTGTCGTGAAATACAAAATTTTTCATATTCTGTCACAATAGTGAAAAGTAAATCTCCTAAACATGGCAAAGAAACCAAATTTTGGAAAACTTTTGTAAAATATATGATAAAATAAAACCACTGTTTCCATCCCTCTGTTAGATTAAATGAGATTCTCTTCATCTATGGCTCATCAAAATAGACAACGACATAAGTGAAATTACCTAACAATCTATTAACTCCCTGCATTACACAACTCTACAAGAAGTTCTAAGCAACAATCTCCAGTGTCTGGGCAGACAATTCATTGATTTCCCTGGAGTTGTGTGGTAGTGTGCCCTGAAAATTATTTCCTTATATAACTGTGTATTACAGGATCAAGACCGATCTCAGTGCTACTTGTCTTCAGGTTCTAAAGATAGTAGTCACTTCTCCAATTTTTAAATTATCTCCTCTAGTGGTTTCCTCCAGCAGCATAAAACTTCAGCCAGACTGCGTTGTAGATAATTTAGGGGTACAAATGAGTAAATATTTTGGAAGTAAAAACTGAACAAATTTTCTCTTTCAGGGACTGTGTAATACCTGAGTTATTTAAATAGGTAGTAATTCATCAGATTAATTAGCAATATATTTTCTAATTTAAAAACTGGAACAGGTAATAACCAACACAATTATGCAAAATTTAAAGCAAGCAGAGGACATGTTTTAAGAATCCTGTCTGTGAAAGAAGAAAATGAAACATTCCAAACGACAGAAACCAAGCAAACAAGGTTAAGTCTCTACTTTTATCATTTCCATTTCAGACACCTTTTCACGTTAGATATTTTCCAGTTGCTCGCATTCTGGAATTTACTCTTGTGTGTATAGAAACTGGATGCATATTTTTATTTGAGTCTGATTTTTACACTTCTGGGCCACTGCACATTAGGATTTTTCATGCCTTTCTACAGCCATCATAAGACACATGAGATACGATTAAGTAAAGTCAAGTTGAAGACTTGGATTTAAATTCTCCAAAGGGTTAAAAAATGTGTTCTCATCACCCAGGTTTAGACAGATAGCTTTGACAGCATAAAATCCCGCATAAGGGAACTCTTCAGTGAAACTCAGCTGTCACTACCTGTTCAGCTACTTCCGTGCCGTTGTAAACTTTCACTTTCTATTAGATATCTAAACTGGCAGATAAAAAAACCCTCTGTTTCAGATTTTGCAATAAAACAACGAAAGTTTGAGGTGCAGCACAAGCAGCTTAGTTTCAGATGACAGCCTCTACCATGACAGCTACGTGCAGGAAGCTGTACACAGAATAAAAAAGGAGAAGATAAATCTCTTGTAAATTCTAATTTGCCCCCACACCTCTGCCCCCCAAGATTGCTTTCTGCTAAGCACAGCTTAAGGAGATTGATATGCACATTGCAGCCTGATGGGATAGAGAGGATGTGACCACCTCCATAGAAGTCGTCCACATCAGAAACAAATAACAGCCAAAAGTTTTTGACATATGCAGGCCATCGAGGCAAACCCCAATACAATTTACCATTCAACAGCTGGTACAAGTTGGCAATTGCATTAGCAAGCTGAAGAGAGAGGCCTAGTTTCAACAAGCCTCATTACTGATGTGCGAAATCAACTCTACAGAGACAAGTTAAGGATACGTGTACACTTAAGCTCCTGTAGCAACTATATTGCAATGTAGCGTGGTGCTAATACACAAGGTAATATAGATACCCATGACACTTCACCACCGCAGCACACAACTTCTCTGACTGCTTTTACAAACCATGAGGACCTCTATACAATAGGTAGAAAAGGGAGGAGGCTTGCAAAATTATTGTCTATATGAGTTAATTAATAATTAAAGGCTGTATCTTTCCACACCTTTCCCGCCCGCACTTTTAACACAGGAAAGATCAGGTCATCAAAATTATAAGTATGTGGGTTCCAGAAATGAAGACATAAACAAATATCTCTGGGAGAAAACTGCTCTAAACCATAAATGGTTGCATCTCTGATGGATCTAAAATTATTCTAATGATACTGATAATTACTTTTTTTTTATTTTGTTATGACTGAAAAATCTACTGTAGACTTGCAAAAACCTCACAAAGATGCAATAACTTCCAGAAATATCTGCATATTTGATTCAAATTCAGAGCCAGCATCAATTGACATCACTTAGGTGAAGGCAGTGATGAAGTCAGCAGACCTATTCCAGTTACTGTCAGCTCTCAAGATTTGCAAAGCCACCCACAAAGTTGAATATCAATTCACAAGGCATATATGCACTTTCTTTCAGAAGATAGCCAACATTTTAATCAGGCACAAAACTGTTCTAACATATCCTGATAATAAACTTATGAAACGAATATGAATGTTAATGTTTTTTTCAGAAATGTTTACATAGGTGTTTGCAGCAACATATAACAAACCTGGTAACACTGACTTTGCTTTCCAAAGTAAAAAAAAAAGTGAAAAAAAAAAAGAAAAAAATACCATAAGACTAAAATCAGAATAAATAAGTAGAAAATAAGGTAACTAGTACCTGAAAAAAGGCAGAAAACGTGGCATGGCAATATTGTGGAATGGATTTGATACATGTAACAGCCTTCTCTACATACAAACAGGAGAGTTTGTTATTTTGAAACTGACCATTGATAATTTAATGTAGTAAGAAAAATTAAAAGGCATACTACCGAAAAATAATCAGATATAAAAAACCTAACAAGCGTTATCCTTTCCTACTGTTTAAGAATATTGAACATGTTTTATTCTTTATAAAGGAAATAACTATCTTTCATATTAAGCTTCAATTAGTTTAAATTACTTTAGCAAGGACGTAGCTTCACTATCCACAATTAGGCCAGCTCATGCATTTTCCATTTCTTTGCTTGAATGTCTGCTCATAGCTGATAAATCTCACAGTAGCCTTCCTTTCCTAGAAATGATGCCTTAGGCAAGGCCTGTGTGGACAAGGAGAAAGGTTTAAAATACTTAATACAATTTCCTAAGTTTTCTTATCTTTTCCCTTAATAAGCTACTGTGCCTTGAGACTTTCAAAGCCCACATGGTTTTCAATCCTCCTTGTGAACATATAGGTTATAGTTAACCAAACAATACTGAAAGGTGTATCTAAGCAACTAACAAAGCTTCAATTTGCAGTATCAGGCTTTAAATACTGGAAGTTATCTACCCAGAATATACAACAAACAAAAAGCTTCTCCTAGTACTAAAATACTTGTTTGGTATATTTGAATAATAATAAACTTCTGAAGATGTTACGCTACTCTCAGACTTTAATTTTATTTTTTATCAAAAACCGAGACAATATGCTTTGCATATATTTTCTTTTAGTTTGGATTTTAAGCTGGATTGTACAACATGATCTATCAGTTCTCAGGATCAAAACAATAAATTTGTCACTTTTTTTATTTATGCTTATAACCCCGTAGAACATACTCAAAAAAGGAGCAAGGAGAAAAATAAAGACCAAGAATAAAGTAATTACTCAGTAGTTTCAATTTTATATATAAAGAAAACCAATCTTATTTCCCCTCCATGCCTTTTCCTGTCTCTCACTGAGGCAGAAATCTCTGTTCTATACTGTTCTTTTAAATTAACATATATTGCAATATTTGAGTATATGTTTCAATTTTTCCTAGTTCATAGTTCAACTTACAGTCAAACATCCATCACCACATCAATTTAGTGTGAATTCCCACATCAACAACACATTTTAAGGGCACATACAGTTCACAGTTCTCTGAATCCCTCTTGAGTACTTTTATATCTTATTTAAAGGGAAGTAGGAGTCAGGCTGACATTTGATCAGCAGATGATGTATGCAGCAGCCTGCTATATGTGTTTAAGAAGTACAAAGATTCTTGGAATAAACAGTGTAACATTTATTTTTAAACACTCTCAGATTTTCTGATTGGAAACAGAATTCCATCAGAGGAGATTCAAGAGAGCAATATTATTACCAATGGAACTACAGACTTTAACTGAAATGTTAATTGATTGTGAGATTATCTTCAGGAGTCAATGAGGGTGGCCAGATACTGCAAAATCTCTGTGGACCTATTGTTGATTTCTTCCACATGTTCAGTCCCTCTTCCTGCACACAGGTATTACCATATACTCCACAACCATAAGCACTGTTTTTCATAGGTGACTGCAAAGCCCTGTTCTCTCAGGTGTAAAATGTTCTTCATTTGTGGCCATAGGAACAGCAATGGTGTTTTCAGGACTTTCCTAACATTAGGAGTACATCTTTTGTGAAGAGATCTTAAGGCATCAGAGTTCAACAGGAATTTTGCTATTTTCTTAAATGGAGGCTTTGTGGTACACTGTGTAGAAAGGCACTTGTATTTTGGGGATAAGACAGAGAATAGCATCTAGTGGCTATTTAGGGGTTGAATAGGGCACAAAACATCATTTTAGAAGAACAACAACAACAAAAAAATAAAAAGGATAACAGGTGTCTTGCATAGGGAAAGATTCAAGTGTAATAGATAAGAAAGATGATAAAATAGCAATTTAACCTAGGAGCTTGTGTCATATGCCTTGGTGTTTACTAGGAAGATCTCCTAGCAGCAAAATCTAGGTCTTGAGTGCAGGTAGGTACTTAGTTTTACAAATATAGTGAATGATTCTTTACTGCAGAAAACTAATTTTAACTAGTTTAGCAGATCCTCTGCCTGCTAAATTATCCAGTTATCATCTTACTAAAAGATGAAATGAATGCTGTTTTCCAATACATTGAAGTAAAGTGCTACTTTAAAGCATAAACTAGTTGAGAGCCATGTTATATAAGGTTCTCCTCAGCTTCCAGCAAAACTGAAAAAATAAAATGAGGAGCAGTGATGCATAAGCTCAATATATTCTTACAAACTAGGGGAATGTTAGCTTTGCCTTGTTAAATATTTCTTAAGCAATTTTTAATTGACAACATATGTTGAACATCACATAGCAATGTGTGCAAAGCACTTTACATCTGTCATAGCCTCCTAAGCTAATCCCTCTTTAATGTGCTAGCTTTCTTTGTATTGCTGCAGGCTTTGTTTCTGTTTACTGTCTTACAAAAGGAAAGGGGAAAAAAAACAAGTTAGCTGTCAGTGAGAACAGCCTTATTTTACAAAGATTTTAATTCTATTAATCTTTTGACTGGCTATCTGTTAAGAAATCTATTATCAGGGACAGTGACTTACACAGAAAGAAAAAGTCAAATTCCATTTCTTTCAAGGTGAATTGTACACTTTGACTGAGCTTCCAGAAATGCGATGCCAGATCTCACAGGAATTTCATCTTTCTTTTGATTTTGCTTTACCGAAAAAAGTCCCCAAAAAACAAAACCAAAAAAATCCCCAAAGGTGAACAATTTTACCTGTTGGGTATTTTTTTCCCCTGTAGTAATTAACTTTTCTGTTGAATATGAAATTTAGCTGCCTTCTATTTTTGTGGCTTTATAGTAGCCGCATGTCTGTCATATCCTACAAAGATACAGGCTTTAGATTCTGTCTGTTCAACTTTATACTAATCTGTTCTGTAACCTTAGTCAATTCACTTATCTATATCACTATTTCCTTATTTGGAAAAAAAAAATTAACAATTATTATTCTCCTATACACATAACTTTTGAGATATATGCATGAAAAACAATGTAAAGTATAAAGTTTATTATAGGAAGCATTTTCTGGATTTCTAATTTATATCTGACCTTTGTTTATAGAAATCATTACACGATATGGGCAAAAGGTTTTATCTTTTCTAAGAAATCAAGGAATATGCTTACAAAAGCCAGCATGTGAAGGAAACCTGACACAGAAAATAGCTATCTTACAGCAGTTTAACGTATAAGTAAAATAAGACAGTAGAAAGATCAGTCTAATTATTACCTTTTTTTGGGGGGGGGAGGGGGAAACACAGGGAATGAGATATTTCAACATTTCTAAGAGACTAAGACTTTAATTTGGGGGGAGAGGAGGCCTTTAAATAGACCTAGTCATACAGGAATCTTACATGCAACATTGCATAATGGAACTGGCTACTTGCAATGTGAAGTATCCAAAGAATTTGGAAATTTCAAGACTCCTGTCTCACATCATCCTTCCTGGGAAGCAGCTAGACATTAAGCTTGGAAGTCCTTCTGCCTTAGACAGACTCCAAGGTGGTCATGCAGGCAGGCTGCCAAGAAGTCAGGGAAATGAGGTTAGTTTTCATTGTCAGACAGGATTCATGGAAATCAGCAAGCAATGTAACTTCAACAAACTGACATCTTCTGACAGGCAAAACTTCTCTGAAAATCTCCTGATTAGACACAGAATAACAACAGAAAAAATTCCTGACCAGTTCTGAAGCGCAGGTATAAAGCTCCTATAAATTGTAATTTATGTGTTGTATCTGGCTATTTCATAATGTAATGTTGCATGCTGGTACTTCAGCTGAGCCATGAACTGGAATTCTGGGAATGGAGAAGAAAGGAAGAACACCACATAGAAGAACTTAGTTTTCTCTTCTACTCCTTTTAAACCAGGAAGTTTTTCAGGTGCCTTAATAATCAGAAAAAGCAAACTGAAAATAAATTGAAATAAAATAACACAAAAATTAAGATATTCTGGTTTATACCTAGCTAAATTTATTTTGGAGCTGGGCAGTCAATTTTTTCCTTATAGGAATTATGAGAATTACTGAAATCCTCATATCCATATTTCATATCTTATACAGAAGATCAGAATTATTTTTCTTGTTAGCACCGCTCCTAGAAGCACTACTGATGCTGCCTGTATCACACACTGTAAGCACTTCTGACTGGATAGCAGATTTTGAACATGGCATGAATCTTAGTCGCAATGATCCAGAGATAAAGACAGTGACAAGATAAAATGGAAAAAAACCCCTAATAATATCACTCTGGGTGTTTACAGTGGGGAAAAAAAGGCTTGGCTTATATTAATTTGTTACCACTGCAATGGAGAGATAGAGGCTCTTTAGGAAAGACAGGAAGGGAAGATGAGGAAGGGGAGTTGTCTTTTATGTGAGAGAGCAGTTGGAGTGCATGGAGCTCTGCTTGGGGACGGATGAGGAGCCAGCTGGGAACTTATGGGTTAGGGTAAAAGACAGGACAGATAAAGGTGACATTATAGTGGTATCTACTGTAGGCCACCTAACCAGGAAGAATAAGTGGACAATGCCCTCTACAGACAGATAGGAGCAACCTCAGATTTGCAGGTCCTGGTCCTCGTGAGGGACTTCAACCACCCCAGTGGAGGGTGTTTGGGACAACACAGCAGGACGTAAGCAATCTTGGAGGTTTCTGGAGTGCATTGATGATAACATCCTCCTCCAAGTGATAGAGGAGCCAACAAGGTAGAGCAGTTCTGATGGACCTCATTCTCACCAACAAAGAGGGGCTCATTGGGAATGTGAAGGTCAAAGGCAGCCTTGGTTGCAGTGATCATGAGATGGTGGAGTTCTCAATCCTGAGGAGAGGGAGGATGATGAAAAGCATGCAAAAACCCTGAACTTTAGGAGAAGAGACTGGCTTTTTCAACTATCTGCTTGGAAACATCCCATGAGATAAGACCCTGGAGGGAAGAGGATCCCAAGAGAACTGGTTAATATTCAAGGATCACCTCCTCCAAGCTCAAGAGAGTTCCATCCCAGTGAATATGAAGTCAGCCAAAAATGCTAGGATGCCTGTGTGGATGAATAAGGAGCTCCTGGCCAAACTCAAACAAAAAAGGAAGCATACAGAGGGTGGAATAAAGGACAGGTAACATGGGAGGAATACAGAAACGTCCAAGCATCCAGAGATGAAGGTAGGAAAACTAAAGCCCAGATAGAATTGAATCTAGCCAGGGATGTCAAAGACAACAAGAAGGGCTTCTGTAAGTACATAGGCAACAAAAGGAAGACCAGGGAAAATGTGGGCCCCGTGCTCAATGAGATGGGGGGACCTGGTTACACAGAATATGGAAAAGATAGAAGTGGTGAATGCCTTCTTTGCCTTAGTCTTTACTAGCAAGACCATCATTCAGGAGTCCCAGGTCCTGGTGATATGGGAAAAAGGCTGGAGCAAGAAAGATATACCCTTGGTGGAAGAGGATCAGGGCAGGAAATAGATATGCAAACTGGACATACATAAGTCCATGATCCCTAATAGGATGCACCCATAAGTGTTGAGGTTTCTGGCAGATGTTATTGTGAGGCCACTTTTGATAATCTTTGATCGATCATCGTGACTGGAAGAAATGTCTGCAAACTGGAGAAAGCAAATTTCACTCCTGTCTTCAATAAAGGCAAGAAGGAGGACCCATGGAATTATAAGCTGGTCAGCATCACCTTAATCCCTGGGAATGTGATAGAGCAGCTAATCCTGGGAACCATTTCCAGGCACATAAAACAAAAGGAAAACACCAGAAGTAGCCAGCATGGTTGCACCAAGGGGAAATTGTGCTTGACCAACTTGATAAACTTCTACAATGAAATGACTGTCCTGGTAAATGAGGGCAGAGCAGTAGATATTATCTGCCTGGACTGTAGTAAGGTCTTTGACATTGCGTCCCATAAGATCCCCACAGAGAAGCAGTTGAAGTATGGGCTGGATGAGCAGGTAGTGAGGTGAATTGAAAACTACCTGAACAGCCTGGCCCCGAGGGTGCTGATCAGCAGTGCAAAGTCCAGTTTGAGGCCATTGACCAGTGGTGTACCCCAGGGTCAAGTCCTGTTTAACATCTTCATTAATGATCTGGATTATGCAGCAGTGTGTACCATCAGCAAGTTTGCAGATGACACTAAACTGGGAGGAATAACTGATATGCTGGAGGGTCGTGCTTTCATCAGAGAGACCTCCACAGGCTGGAGAAATAGGCTGACGGGAAAGTCATGAAAGGGAGGTACAAAGGCCTGCACATGAGAAGGAACAACCCCAGGCACTGGTATATGCTGGGGGCTGCCCAGCTGGAAAGCAGCTTTGCAGAAAAGGACATGGGAGTCCTGGTGGACAGCAAGTTGAACGTGAGCCAGTAGTGTGCCCTTGCAACATAAAAGGCTAACGGTATCATCAACTGCATTAGGAAAATTACTGCTAGCAAGTTGAGGGAGGTAATCCTTCCCCTCTACTCAGCACTGGTGAGGCCACACATGGAGTACTGTGTCCAGTTCTGGACTCCTCAGTACAAGACAGATAAGAACATACTGGAAAGAGTCCTACAAAGGACACAAAGATGTAGAAGGGATTGGAGCATGACTCATAGGAGGAAAGACAGAGAGTTGGGACTGCTCAGCCTGGAGAGGTTGAAGCTCGGGGAGGATACCTCATCAATGTATATGAAGGGAGTGTGTAAAGAGAATGGAACTAGGCTCTTTTCAGTGGTGCCCGGTGACTGGAACAGAGGCAATGGGCACCACTGAAACACAGAAAGTGCTGTCTGAACATCAAGAAACATTTCTTTACTGTGAGGGTGACCGAGCACTGGAACAGGTTGCCCAGGGAGGTTGTGGAGTCTCCCTCAGAGATATTCAAAAGCCATCTGGACATGGTCCTGGGCAACTGGCTGTAGGTGTCCATGCTTGAGCAGTGGAGTTGGATCAGATGACCTCCAGAGGTCCCTTCCAGCCTCAACCATTTTGTGATTCTGTGACTCTGTGATACTGTGATTGTGCATCAATTTGAGACAAAATGTATTTCTGATGCGCTGCATCGTCAGGTTGAGTAAAAGGACATAAGCTGACTTTTGTAGTTTTCCATGATTTATTAAGATAAACAGTTGTCCCACTCTGAGAAAAGCAAAAAAAGAAAAAAAAAAAAGTAGGATTTTTCTACTGAAGCTGCAGTCTTTGCTCAGTACTTTCATATGCGAAGTGTTTGCCCAGGCTGTTGGGTTTCCACATTTGCACTAGTTTGCATTCTTTTCTTAAATTTTGTTAAAAGGAGCAGGAATTATATCAAGAAAATGTAAGATCTAACATGAAATTGGAGAGATTACTGTTACCGCTCAT
The DNA here is from genome assembly GCA_008921705.1 of Burhinus oedicnemus. Classification (NCBI taxonomy): domain Eukaryota; kingdom Metazoa; phylum Chordata; class Aves; order Charadriiformes; family Burhinidae; genus Burhinus; species Burhinus oedicnemus. Next base: position 858,322 of record VFFE01008976.1, read on the forward strand.
ATAACGTACTGTTTCAATTTACTGTTTCAGTCTACCATCTTTCAGTGTACTGTTTCAGTTTGTCAGCAATCTGTTTACTTTGAAGTAAAAGAGAAGTTTGTTAATTACAATAGAAGCAGGACTGACTACATGGAGACTGTGAGAATACATTTGTCTTCATTATGCCTGCCTTAGTTTCTCTTTCTCTCTGCATTTGAAATAAAGGAAAGAATGCATTAAAAATCTTATACTGTGATGGCAGGTTGCAGATATTTATGGTAGCGTATGCAGGGCTATTGGGAATTGAATGAGGCCCTCCTACCTGAGAAATTATACTTTGCTGAAGAGAATGGAATTTTCAACTACCAGATATTTGCTTGAAACACTGAATCCCCCCTGAAGGGAGGAACAGAAGAACAATGTGAATAGAAGTTATATTAAAGAAGAGAGCAGGTGGAAGACTAAGACTGTGGTTCCACACGTATTTTCTTTGGAAGTGAAGCTAATTTAAGAGGTCCTCACTCCCTACACAAATGCACGCACCTTGACCCCCCACTGCTTGTTCTCATTCACCACCCTCTCTTTTGTACTGCTGAAAACATTTGTAAGGCCATAATGTTGAACAGAGCCTTGAAATGAATTGTATTAATAAAAGAGTCTCCAAGGTTTGTCATTCACATCAATGATTCAGTTTACAGCACAGCATTACAAATAGTTGCAGTGCTACATTGAAGTGATGAATTCTAGCATAGAGGCAGGATTGAGTGAGTGGTGTTAGAAAAACAGTCTTTTAAACCAGCTTTGCCACTGAAGAGTACATGGAACGGCACTCTGGAAACCCATGGGGAAGGAAAGTGTTTGCAGATGTCCCATGCTACTTTGCATAAAAAAAGGTTTTCCTCTGGGCATTCTGACTTCAGGACTTCGGCTTAAGATTAGATGTCTAATAAATTTGGACTTGGTTTATTATCCCTATTAGATCATGCTAAATTGTCTTTAAGAGTGTTCAGTTCTTCACTGGAGCAGTTTAGGTCTCTTTGGTGAGACACAGAACAAATTGGGATGTTGCGATTCATTCTCTTTATAAAAGAATGAATCCATTTAGCCTGGCCTTCATAAACAACTGTATAGAGCACTTGATCCAGGGGAAGGTTAAGGGGAGCTGCAGGAAGGTCTGAACCTTGCATAAAATTAAAGAAAGAACCCCATTTTAATTATGCCCAAAACACAAGGAAAATAAGTGTTCCCAAGCTCCAAAAGAACTTGAATTTGAATATAAAGTATAAGTCACCAGTTTATCCTTTTCCTCCTTTCCCTGTTTTATATTGCAGACATATTTCACATCAATAGACCAGAGTCGGACATGAATAATTCAATGTGCTATAAGTAATGTTAGTGGTACTATAAAATGTAGTCATTTTGTTCTTGCTAGAATGCAGTAAAATTACTACTTCTGTTTTATTTTCAAGTATTAACAAACCCTGACAAAACACAGATTTATTTCACATCATCACTGTGTACACACATTAATAAAACAGATGAAATTTCAAATCTGGACATAATTGTAAAGACCAATAAAGCACTTTTACCAAAGCAAGTATATTTGCTGACAGTATCTTTGTACAGGCATGTAAGCATAAGAGATATCCAAGCAAGAAAAAAGTCCATATTTTAAAGTCTTTTTAAAGTTAATTTGGATTAAAAAAAGACTTCATATGTGTACAAAATATTATTCAACAGGAGCAAAAGCTTTGGCTGTTCTGCTGTTAAAAAAATAAAATTGTTTCCACCCATTTCCATATAAGTCCCTTACCGCTCTCCACTGAGCTTACTTTCCCATGTCTCTTACAGGAAGGGCACAAATAAAATACCCAGTTAAGACCACACAGCAAAGCCCAGAGATTCTGTTTTCAATTCACTTCTCAACAAGGGAGGAATGCAGTTTTTGTCTTCACATTTTAACAAATTATGTTTCTGAGATGATTATTAGTAACAGTTTCTTATATGACTTCAATGTGAAGTTCTGCGATTTGCTTGAATGTAAATTACATTAATCCTTTCTACATCACCTGATGACTAAAAAACACTAATATGAACAGATATATTAAAATTGTGGATGCAATTAACTTCCTCAAAAACTTTTTACACAAAATATTAGCTAAAATGATATGTGAATTAAGAAACACAACATAATTTGGTTTCTTACTTACCTCATCTATCAACATACATCAAGATATTTTCGCATCAGCTTAGAAAAATCTCAACAAATTGCTGCCTTTACTTATTGTCACTGAAATCCAACAAAGTGTTCCTTTATTTCCACCAAATAAGAGATTCTGAAATAACAGGGTACAAAGATGTTAAAGATGGAGTATAGTCATGCAAACAGAAAAGCAGCATTACCATGACCTTGTCTTTTTCTATTGGCTTAACTTTTTTGAGTGAAATCTTACAACAGCATGCAGTCTTACTATACATTATCACCACTGATTTTCTCAGATACATCAACATACTGGCAAAGAGACCTTAACTCACATTGTTTTTCAATGCAACTTAGCTTTCTTGTAAAATGAACTCTTTAGGGATTCATATTAAGTTTAAATTATAATCGTTTCACTGCTGACTACTACTGAAACAATATTACAAATTGTGTGTGTTGCTATAAATCTTCTGTTAAGATTTACAACAAAGTGAGGGAAGACATTCTGAAAACTGAATCTGTTATTTTGATATCCAAGTCACATATAGAATAAACACTTATCTTTTGCTCACTATCTTAATTTTTTTTTTTTTTAAAAAAAGAGAAGACTCTGCAGAAAATGCAGAAAATTAAAATTAGAAATGTAAATAAAAGAATAAGACAAATTATCTCAATCACCCAAACACTTAATAACTCTAGTCAGTTAATATCTGGCTTAATGGAACTTTTCAAACTACGTAATGCTAACAAAACACAGAATCAAGTCCCAGTGACATGTTAGAAGACAATTGTAGAATCAGAGAATCATAGAATGGTTTGGGTTGGAAGGGACCTAAAAGATCATCTAGTTCCAACCCCCTTGCCATGGGCAAGGGCACTTCCCACTAGACCAGGTGGCTCAAAGCCCCATCCAACCTGGCCTTGAACTCTTCCAGGGGTGGGAGTAACAGTCATGTTGCAGCACAGTGAAATCCAATGTTCACGTTTCCCAGCTTTGCTTATCTTGAGAAGTATCATTAAGTGACAAACTATCTTCTTTAAATCACTGGGAGTCCAGTATCCAATCTATAGAAATTCTTCAATGTAGTAATTTTCTTCCTGGAATCTTTTATAGTTGCAGGCGTAGAGAGAGAGACAACAAGCATACCCAAATATGGCACCAGGTTTGCTCAGGGTTTTCCTAACACATCAAATACATGCAAACCGTTTTCAGTCACATCTGTTTTTCATAGCTATCCTACCACTGACTACTGACATTTTGTACATGTAGGTGTACACTTTTTCCATGGTTAAAGTAAGGGATGCTTATGGTTTTTCTTTGTCTTAGGTAAGCTGTATTCTCCTTCTCTTCCCAGCCCTCTTTGGTTATCAGACAAACAAGCTTACCACCAGACTAGACAAATGTTTTGGACATTTTACCATCATCTTGCTGAGTGCTGTGAGAAATGTTTTTGTCAGATTATTTTCTGAATTTGAGAAAAGACACTTCCCTGAAATGCAGCCAAGCATCCAAGAGAAAGATTCTGTCTCCCAGTGCTGCTTTTAAGACACTGTGATCCTGTGCTACATGAAACAATACAATGTAAGTTTGTACCTAGATCTTCCCCAGAAAATGCAAATAGTTCTTTTGGTAAATACTCTTGGAGATACAAAAGCCGTGAGACATATCAACACCTGGCACTGGAGAAAAAGGCAAAGTGGGTCAGAAACTACATTTCTGATAGGCATGCATTTTCATAGGAAGGAAAACAATACAGAACTGGAAGGTTTTTTCCGTTCAAATCTTATACTTCTTTTATAAGTTTAAAAAAATCACAAAAACAAGGAAGAGTATCCTTCTGAAAATAATTTTGTTCAAGTTTGAAAAATCTTTAGGAAACATAGCCTTATGGGGTTTTTGTTTTGTTTTGTTTTGTTTTTCTTCACCTTCTCAGTTGTTTTTTAAGAAGTCATTTATGACACCAGAAATTTTTGAGACAGTTGCATCTAGATGAGGGTGGAGTGCTCATTTAAGTCACTATTTGAAAGGAAAAAATGGTTACGATACTGAATTGGAGTCCTTTGAGTATAATCAGAAAGGATTTGCTGTCATTTTGGAAAGCTCCTCCTTAAATGAATACGCCTTAGGGCAGTTATCATTGAGTGCTACTGGACAACAAGACAAAACTGATATATCTGTTCAAATTATGAAGAAAATGGCCAAAACAGGTGATGTCAAAAGATGTGCAAACCCTTACATTTTGTTGGAAAGTTATTTTAGTTTTGGTGGGGTTTATTGTGGGGGTTTTTTGAGGGTTTTTTTTTGCTGGCTAATGTGCTAAATGTTGGGAAGAAAACATAATGAATTAGACAGCTTTCTCACAGAACAATTAGGTGAAAAATGGCTTCTCTTGAAATTCAGCTTTTATTGCTTGGCCTTTTTCAAGATGAATCAGACTTAAAAAAAAACCCAACAAACAAAAACAAAACAAACAAAAACACAAACCAAAAACAAAGAAACAAACAAAAAAGCTGGGGAATGGCTAATTAATTTGGTATCTGAGCCAGGGATATTGGAGAGCGGTAAGCGTGGCGTGGGGGGCAGATTGTCTTTCCTAACAGTGATGTTCAAGATCAGGAGTATTCTCTTTACTCTCAGTTTCACAGGAAAAAAGTAGCAAATAATCCTGAAAGTGTGGATTACAGTTATACTTGTTTGATTTTTCTTTTCAACACAAAGCCCTTTTTCAGAAGTTAGTTTCAAATGTTTCTGCACTTGATACTAGTGCTTGAATCTTTAACATAGGGGAGTCCTCCTGTCCTATCCCACCTTGCCCTCCCACTTTCAACAGCCTTGTCCTACCTCTGGTGCTCGTCAGTAACATAAAGTTGCTGATTTTCATTCAGTCCCATAGCTTATCAAAGGTCTAAACATGAGGCAGGGCTGAAATAACAGAGGAGCTGTTCAGGAATGTGAAGCTAAGAGCAGAAGGGGGAATTGAATACTTTTTTCAATGTAATTAGATCAGCTCAACTGCCTTGTCCAACCTCACATTAAACTTATAGATCACTTGCTGGACAACCCTGCGGTAGATAATTGATTGTGAAGGTTTCCCAATATGACAAGATTTGTATACTGTCAGTCCCTAGCAAAACCTTATTTAAATGTTCATGATGGCTAGGGACTAATAAAACACACTGATGTGTTTTCATTTTTGTTGAGTAGGACAAATGGGGAAATGCAAGTGCTTATAGATGTAGAAACAGCTTTCACAAGAACTGATTAACCAGACAGCAACCTCATTAAAATCAATCTACTAGAAGTAAAGTGTTAATGTGCTAATCATGTGCAATGTTAATAGAATTTAGTACTAGATTAATAAATTGCAAGGCGTCATATGTACCTGCTCCAGCTAGCTCTGTGTTTCCTGACACAAAAAAGTAAGAATATCAAATAGTAACTTCAGCTCTGTTTGTAACTATCAAATTAAATTACCCTGACTTTTTAGGACATAAGTCCCTGTTACCAACTACGTCTAGTTTGTAATACTACATATTAATTACTTTTTTTTTTAATTCAATAGCTAAATTGACTTGTTTAATAATCTGGTCCAAGTCTTCAGGATCTATTCAATAATCATAATGAATGCTACAGAATTTGAATGAAGTGACAGTTTTTCATGCTCTTGGCTTTCTTTTGGCATTACAGAATGTGTTTGGCTGATTTTCACGAGTCTTGATTTGTTACAATGTATTCCCTTAACTTTCAGTTTGCTTGACTGGAACAGAATAAATAGAGTCACATCAATGATGTCAACTCAGAAGATTATGATATGAAAAGAAGTTATAAAACCAGCTTGCAGAATAGTTAGTTTATCCTCCAATTCTGTTGCCTCCAAAGATAATTAGGTAACCAATAATTATGTAACTCTGTTTAGGATATCATAAACCCTTTTTTTTTGTCTCATCTTTAACAACTGGTTTTGGGGTTTTTTTCTAACTGAACTTATATTTCATTTTCATCTTTGAAAGCTTCTCTATTTGTACACAAATAAAAGAATTTTCTCATTGTGTGTAAGAGAAGATGATGATGATGATGTGATTTTGGACTCTACTTGCCATGTGCCATAAGAAATGGAAATGTTCATCTGAAGCATAAAATGTCTGTTTATCATTGATATATGACTAACTGGACTTCCTATTTATAGGTGATTTAATGTTTAAATCTTCATTGATTTTATGGAGTAAAGGAACTTTTATATTCAGTTCATTTGTAGAGCAGAAGAGGATTAAGGAAGTTTTCCTCAAGGTGGATCAGGGCAGACCTTCTGGAAAGTAAAAGGTTGGCTCTATTTCCACTAAAGTGCTCTCCAAACAATTATTTTCTTTTTTAGACAGAAGCAGGTGGTGTATTTTACTTTGCAGCCTGCAGAAATAAATCAAGAAGGTCAGATTTGAAAAGTTCATGATACTACTGAATGTATTAACACCTACAAAAACATTACTGGGATTAACCAATGAGGGCTATAATAATTATACTGATAAAGAAGAGAAAAAAATAACATAATAACCATACCTTTTTTCTGTACATTTCTGATTTTTAATATACACAGTATGTTTCCTGTTAATTTGCTTTACCTTTATTATTTACTTCATTTAGGAGGGGAAAAGACCAACCTAGAGCAGCAAATGTATATCTATTCCTAACTCATACGTGCATTGGAACCAGTACTATTCAACATCTTTGCTGGCAACATGGATGTTAGGATTGAGTGCACCCTCAGCAAGTTTGCTGACCACACCAAGCTGTGTGGAGCGGTTCACATGTTGAAGGGAAGAGATGCCACCCAGAGGGACCTGGACAGGCTTGAGAGGTGGGCCCATGCCAACCTCATCAAGTTCAACAAGGGCAAGATCCTGCATGTGGGTTGGGACAATCCCATGCACATACACAGGTTGGACAGAGAATGGATCGAGAGCAGCCCTGAGGAGAGGGACTTGGGGGTGTTGGTTGATGAGAAGCTCAACATGAGCCAGCAATGTGTGCTTGCAGCCCAGAAGGCCAACTGCACCCTGGGCTGCATCAAAAGAAGTATGGCTAGCAGGTCCAGGGAAGTGATTCTGCCCCTCTGCTCTCGTGAGACCCTGCCTGGAGTACTGTGTCCAGCTCTGGAGCCCCCAACAGAAGAAGGACATGGACCTGTTGGAGCGGGTCCAGAGGAGGGCCATGAAGATGATCAGAAGGTTGGAGCACCTCAGCTATGAGGACAGGCTGAGAGAGTTGGCATTTTTCAGCCTGGAGAAGAGAAGGCTCTGGGGAGACCTTACAGCAGCTTTCCAGTATCTGAAAGGGGCCTACAAGAAATCTGGAGAGGGACTTTTTACAAGGACATGAAATGATAGGACGAGGGGTAATGGTTTCAAACTGGAAGAGGGGAGATTTAGATTAGATGTCAGGAAGAACTTTTTCACTATGAGAGTAGTAAGGCACTGGATCATTTTGCCCAGGGAAATTGTAGCGGCCCTATCCCTGGCAGTGTTCAAGGCCAGGTTGGATGGTGGAGGTGTCTACTGAGAGGTGTCCCTGCCCATGGCAAGGAGGTTGGAACTAGATGATCTCTAAGGTCCCTTCCAACCTAAACCATTCTATGATTCTATGATTCTATGTTTATCCATTTGACAGATGCTGTTGCACATCAAGCTTTTACTTTCCAAGAGAGAAGACAGACTCCATGACATCATGTTTTAGCTAGAAATTTTAAATCTACACCTGAATGGTAACTGAGAAGAATAATTTACATTGTTTTTAAAGCATACTAGAAACTCATGTACTGTACAATGGGGTATATTGTTAATCATAAATTTCTTGGGGGAAAAAAACAAGACATAATAAACCTTGCTGCTTTTACATATAGACAGTGTCACATCTGTGTAATTATCTGTTGGTATTAGAACTATGTAGGACTCAAATAGTCTTAACAGATAATTTTAAGTCTGTGTTCAAAGAAAAATAGCTGGTCAGACAAATTTCATTACAAGGTTTAATATTTATTTACGCTAATATAAATCAAAACAGGAACAGTACTTTCATCATTGGTGAATTTATGAAGCTGAGAAAACACTGTTATGTCCTACACTTTTATATCTACATGTTAACAATTTTAGGAGAGTAAAAAGTTGCTGGAGTAAAAAATTAACAGTCTGAACTGTGTGACCCCTGAAAATTACCAGTCTGCAAACTTCAAAATTGCTCTCCCAATTATTTTGTTTCTTTCCTTAAAAATGTCTCCTTTTTATCTATTATAGAATGCACTTCTTTGATAACATCAGTTTGAAATTTATTGGCTTGATTTTAAGCTACATTTTATTTTGACTTGGAGAGCCCAAAAGATCAAATACTTAGAAAATGTATGTCAAAGTTTACACTTTTAAGTTGCTACATTTTTCTGTTTTATACTGTAAAGTTGTTCACTGTCCTCCTCTTTCCTAAAAGTACAGGATTCCTGTGTAGGACTACATAGATTAAAGTAATATTTTTGCCACTGTTTAATGTCAATGGTCTGTGATCAAGAGCCAATAAAGGATTTAGATACCTAAAGTAGGGATTCAGGTGCATTGCAAGACCCATTTCAAAAAACATTTCATAGCTACCACATGATGTGCCCTATCTTTTCATCTTTTCATGTCCTTTGAAATGTATTTCTTCACTTGTGTAAAAGCGCTTCAGACTGTTTTGCAGTTTTGTCTTTATAAGCAAAATGAAGTGAGCTAGAAGACAGGGATGGAGAGCAGAATGAAGCCCTGATAATCTACTGGGAAATGGTTAGCGACTTGCTACACCACTTAGACATACACAAGTCTATGGGACAGGATGAGATCCACCCAAGGGTACTGAGGGAGCTAGTGGAAGTGCTCACCAAGCCACTTTATCAGCAGTCCCGGCTAACTGTGGAGGTCCCAGTTGACTGGAGGTTAGCAACTGTGATGCCCATCTACGAGAGGGGCTGGAAGGAGGATCTGGGAAACTCCACGCCTCTCAATCTGATCTCAGTGCCAGGGAAGCTATGGAGCAGATCATCTTGAGTGCCATCACGCAGCACGTACAAGACAACCAGGTGATCAGGCCAGTCAGCATGGGCTTATGAAAAGCAAGTCCTGCTCAGCTAATCTCATCTTCTTCTATGACAAGGTGACCCGCTTGGTGGATGAGGGAAAGGCTGTGGATGTTGTTTACCTGGACTTTGGTAAAGCCTTTGATACTGTTTCCCACAGCATTCTCCTGGAGAAACTGGCTGCTCATGGCTTGGAATGGTGTACTCTTTGCTGGATCAAAAACTGGCTGGAAGGCCAGGCCCAAAGAGCTGTGGTGAATGGAGTTAAATCCAGTTGGCAGCCGGTCACAAGTGGTGTTCCCCAGGCCTCAGTGTTGGGGTCAGTTCTCTTTAATATCTTTATCAATGATTTGGATGCAAGGATCGAGTGCACCCTCAATAAGCTTGCAGATGACACCAAGTTGGGCAGGAGCATTGATCTGATTGAGGGTAGGAAGTCTCTCCAGAGGGATCTGGACAGGCTGGATTGATGGGATGAGACAAATGGTATGAGGTTCAACAAGGCCAAGTGCTGGGTCCTGCACTTGGGTCACAACAAACGGTCCAGCCACGGGGAAGAGTGGCTGGAAAGCTGCCTGACAGAAAAGGACCTGGTGGTCTTGGTCAACATCCGGCTGAATATGAGCCAGCAGTGTGCCTAGGTGGCCAAGAAGGCCAATAACATCCTGGTTTTTATCAGAAATAATGTGGCCAGCAGGACTAGGGAAGTGATTGTCCCCCTGTACTCGGCATTGGTGAGGCCCCACCTCAAATACTGTGTACAGTTTTGGGCTCCTCACTACAAGAAAGGCATTGAGGTGCTGGAACATGTCCAAAGAAGAGCAACGAAGGTGGTGAAGGGTTTAGAGAGCAAGTTTTATGAGGAGTGGCTAAGGGAACTGGGGTTGTTCAGCCTGGAGAAGAGAATGCTGAGGGGAGACCTTATTGCTCTCTACAACTACCTGAGAGGAGGTTGTAGTGAGGTGGGGGTCGGTCTCTTCTCCCAAGTAGCAAACGATAGGACAATGAGGAAATGGCCTCAAGTTGCACCAGGGGAAGTTTAGATTGGATATTAGGAAAAATTTCTCCTTGGAAAGGTTTGTCAAGCATTGGACCAGGCTGCCCAGAGAAGTGCTCAAGTCACCATCCCTGGAGGTATTTAAAAGATGTGTAGATGTGGAGCTTAGCGACACAGTTTAGTGGTGGACTTGGCAGTGTTAGGTTTATGGTTGACTCAATAACCTTAAGGGTTTTTTCCAACCTAAATGATTCTGTGGTTCTATGTATTAAAAAGGGAGTAAAAAAAAGCAAATCAGAACTTTCTCAAAAAAATTGTTAGGTGGAGGTGTGTATTGCAATAATTTTTAATTTATTTATATCAATTCAAGGAAGTTTGGATTTTAATTCTAAGCACAGGTGAAGTTTTATTCCATATAATTCATGCTTCACTGTGCATTTCTATGTCATACATGACACGTTATACAAAAGTATGTAACAAATTCAGAATAATGGATTCTGCTCCAAGACCCTAAACAACTGAAGGTGCGGTGCTCCATTAACTTAATTTCGAGAAAGTGAAGTAATTTCTTAAAGGTTGTCCCGCTAATATTGGAGACAATAAATAGCTAGCTAAGACATAGCATTGTTATGCCAAACGGAAGTTGGCTTATGTACAGGATCTTTCTACATAGTTGAAACAATTTCACTCAACAAAATAAACACCAAACAATCGTGGGTTAAGAGCATGGAAGGTTTAATTTTTCATTATTTTTTTCTCTCACACTAAAATATTCAAGAACTTACATCAACTTTGGCTGAACATAAAGCTGACTATTAATTGGCCCACACAGGGCTTCTTTGTTGAAGTGGTATGAAATTTAAACTCTGGTCCTGCAAGGATTTACACATATGCTTAATTTTTGGTACGTCTCCATGGCCCAATGCTATCTGAATGAAACATGATGCTCTATTGAGGTGATACTTCAGCAGGGCTAATTAGTTCAAACTAAAGCTCCTGTTAATCCTGTGCTATTTCTGGTATTTAAGCTATCTCATTCTGAAGTACTGGAGTATAGCCACGTAGCCCTCCTTTGCTCCATGTAGACGTAAGCTTTACACATTGTGAATGGAAGGAGGGTTCTGGTAGAAGCAGAGTGAGACAAATCTTGAAAACTTTTGAATATTTGCACTTTTGGTAGGTACAATTTAGGATGTGCAAGTTTAATACAAGACTAGTGGTTTACATAATAAATATGCTGGATCATATGAGTCTTAGTTTGTGGCATATGCAGAATACTAAGTGAATCAGTGATCCTTGGAAAAAATGGAACTTGAACATGCAAAAATAGTACATGATCCTTTTTAATTTTTAAGTCCAACTGCTCTGAATTAGGATCCCTCATGTCATTTCTCAGTGTCAAGTTGTGCAACTGCCACGCTTTTCATTTACCCCCTTCTTTCATAAGTAATGATTATGTTTGGTAGGACTGGAAATGTTAACATAGAGAGATCAAAGACAGGTTGTTTAATTGCTTTATTTTAGTATGTATTGGGTGTACATTCAAGGTTTTGGTAGCAGGAGGTGGCTGCAGGGGCGGCCTGTGTGAGGGGAGGCCGGGTCTGCCCCGTGCCAGACACAGCCGGTTCCAGCCGGCTCCAGCTGACCCAGCACAGGGCAGGGCTGAGCCCCTCAGCCAAGGTGGTGGTGCCTCAAGGGAGACACACTTAAGAAAGGGCAAAAATGCTGCATGTCAGTGAGGAATGAAGGAAAAAGAGTATGAGAAACAGCCCTGCGAACACCAAGGTCAGTGCTGGAACAGAGGTTCCCCCGTAGCCTGTGAAGGGGCCTACAGCATAACAAATATCTACACTGTGAAAGACCCCACACCAGAGGTACTCCTGAAGGTATTGCTGCCGGTGGAGAGCCCATGCTGGAACAGGTTTTCCGTACTAGGTAGAGGAGTCAGGAATGAAGAAGTAAAGTTGAACCTGGAAGAAAGGGGCGGGGGGGAAGGTGTTATTTTAATTTTGTCTTTGTTTCTCACTGTCCAAATCTATTTTAATTGGTAACAAATTAAATTCATCTTCTTCCAGTCAAGTGTGGTTCCCTCAGCCGCTCCTCATAAAACTTGCTCTCTAGACCCTTCACCAGCCTTGTTGCCCTTCTCTGGACTAACAGACTCCATTTACTAAAGAGAGTCTAACAGCCATTCTGAAGAGAGAGATTTAGAATCATTGAAGTCACCAGCTCTTCAAGGCATGTTGGATGTGGATGGTTAGATGATCACCCTAAGGACAGAGCAGGAATCAGAAGAAATTTTGATACAGCATGAAGCACTGATTTAAGCTGTGGTCTTGTTCTATGTGCACTTCCAGAATGGGTACTGCCACATTCTGAAGTTTTTTTATGAAGGTAAGGCTATGGAAACTGATGTTCTAGAAGAAAAGAATTTTGAGTGATCCATTTCTCAAACTCAAAGAAATGAGAAAATATAGATTTAAACACTTCAAATGAAATGATTATGGAAGTAAGTTAAAAAAGTAAAATTTATACGTACTGTGCAAAAAAAGAATAATCAATATTCAAACTTGTGTTACCATTTTTAAGTGAGGTTTTTTTTAGTCGATTAAAACTCAGGGTTATGTCTGGATCAAACCCTGGTAGTACTTTCCAAATCTTGTGTTTCCTAACTGTGTTCTGACATGACTACACAGCAGCTCTGTTTTGTTCTCTGCTTTCTCCTCCCTACAATGTATAGATTTTCCCAGAAAGGAAGCCCAAAGTTACAGGCCAGCTGAGACCTTTGAATACACCAACAAATAGGTTAGACAGCTGAAGAGAGCAAAATTTGTCTCTTGTCAGTTAAAAGCAATAAAAAAATGTCAAAACTGTTAGCTTCTTTTGAACTCTGTAACAATTTGTTTTACACAAGAATGACATTGTTATTTGCTAAATAAATCCTAAAATATGACCAGTGTAATTGGTTACATTTCACAGTAATGTTTAGGCAGTTATAGTGATTTCATGCCTGTGGCAAGTAATTCTTGACAAGAAGCTCAGTAAATAAAGGATGGTACATAGAATGTATTTGCCTAGAGACTGTTCATCAGTTTTCACTCACAAATGGTAGAATGAAAGTGAAGCAATGAAAGAGCAAACAACTGACACTGAAAGAATGTAAACATATTGTAAATTACAAGGAAGGTCACTCTAAACCAAATTTTTAAGTGATATTACTGCACACAATAAGAGAGCATTGGAACTGGTGGTAATTAAATGCTTGTATTACAATGGCTCCCAAAACTTCTCAGAGATACAAAGCTGTAATGCACTGGGCACTCCACACACTTCTGGAGTTCAGATCTTCATCTCTGAAGTGTGTACACTGTAAATAGTGTAGTCAAAAAGTGGAGGAAAAAGGCAACATGTAACTAAACCTGGGATGGCGATATTCTAAGTCTCACTGAACTGACAAGTCACCAAATTTACCTCCCCATCTCCCCCATTCCACATACAGAGAAAAAGAAAACAGTTTTGAATAAACAGTGCAGAAAATAGAAGAATTAAGATAATACTATCCTGGACCACTGAGGGACTGTAGCCTGCAGGCAATCCACACTGGGGCAGGGGAAAAACAGTTGAAAAGCAAGGAAGAATGACAGAACCAACACCAATCCCCTTCCCCACCTGTCACCTCACCAAATGATTTGGGACATACTGAGTGTAACCCATAGTAAAAACAAAGGAGGTTAACAGTAGGAAGAGGGAAGGAGAGGTTTTTGGCTTATGTTTAGCTTGGGGAAGGGGAAAAAAATTATTTACTTAACTGTGTGTTTAACTGTTTATATTTTATCCTTTCTTATTGTCCAAATCAGTGAATAGAAGTTTGTGAAAATTGACAAATTAAGTTATGTAAAATTTCTCTCAGTTGAGACTGTTTTTTTAGTGACATGCAAGGGAGATATTTTCTCTAAAACAGGTACCTTATCTGGCAAAGACTGAGGAAGATAATTCTAAAAAGCTGTATCACTTTTGGGCTGATATATTTTGTTATATATGTCAAAATCATGTTTTAACCTGTCAAACCTACCAACGTGTGACACAAGCAATCAAGTGACCAAAAAGTTAAATATCTATTTTAAATTACATGTCACACTATATTTGACCAACCAGAGTATTCTGAAGTATAAAACCTATTAGTGATGTTATCTGAGTATGTCCAGGAAAATTTAATAAAAAAAATACAAAGCAAAATGCCACTAAAACCATTGCTATAGATTCTTCACAGAAGTTGGATTTGAAATCTGGAACGTCATTTCCTCAACATTTCATGTAAGGTAGCATAATGCTGAGATCTCAGCATAATGCTGAGATCGATAGTCTGGGGTCTTGTACCCTACCTGGGAAAAGGCCACTGTCCTTGTGATCATAACAGTCAAATAAACGCATCTGTTCAGCGTGCTTATGCTGAAAGGCATGCATATGATAAATATGACTTGAAATAGTTACATTTAAGATGACCAGAGTGGCATAATTGAGAATTTCCCATTTCATTACTCACATTAAAGAAAAACAAAGCTGTTGCTTTGAGCTTTTTTGCTCAAATTCATAATGCCATGACCATTCATACCCAAAAGGGCATAAGCAAGTACTTAAGATTAATTTCAAGGTGTCTAGTTCTAAACACACTAATAACCAAAACCAACAATTAGTTAGGTAGACTATGCCTGACTTGCAGTCCTTTGTCCAAATCCAAATGGTGCAAATTGACTCATTTCCATCGTGCTTGGAACAAACCCTCTCTATAGTAGGTATGACTTGGAAAGGGTAAAGTCCAGCAGTCCAAAAAATACAGAGGCATCTAACAAACGTCCAGTGCTTGTACAAACTGTTCTTTTATCTCCCAAAGCCACAAACACCTTACCACCCACTAAAAATCAACACTTTTTCCAATTTTCTATTTTTTCCAGACTGTTTAGTCTGTGCTAGTCTCCCATTACAAGCTTGTTGTTTTCAGTGGTACTTAAATTTGAAAACTCTTCAGAAATTTTGTTATCCTCGGTGGTTGGTATTAAGACTGTAGAGTATAGAAAATTATTTTAAAATGTGGGTATTTTATACCTATAGAGAGATTGAATGAATGTCACTCTCCCAAAAAATTTCTCTTCTCTTAAAAATTTAAGTCTTCATAATAAGACATAATTTATATATATATATGTGTGTCCATATATATATATACTGGAGAGAGACAGAGAGAGAGGTATGCATATAATCACCAGCCTAAGCTTGATGTTTAACATTGGAAAAAAGTTACACTTAAGTACAAGGGGGAAAAAATATTATTTTGCCACTTTCCAAAGGCATACAATACACCTCAGCAGCTGTGTTCCAGTTTCAGGATTTATGCTAGCATTCCATTAAAGCTCTTTATCTACCAATAAAAATGGCTGTAAATTTAGGGCATCATTCAGCAAGGCACACTAATCCTATATATTTAAATATGCACTGTACTATCTTGCTGAATTGGGCTAATTAATCCTTGGGCTGCCTGAGAAAAAGGGGCTATGATTTAAAATAGTAGTTGGTAATTTTCTCAAGAAATATCTGTTCTGTCCTGCAGAACAGTGGACAAAGTTCTTCACTGCCTGACATATGCAACTGGGATTTTATGAGGTGTTTTGAGCCTCTGAAATGCCACCTACTAGATGTATAGGTGGAAGAAAGCAGTCGGATAGTATGTCAGCTTTTGTCTTTATATCATCAGTAACACTTCCGCTATTAAATCATGGAGAGCTCACTTTACCCATCTCCTGGACATTAAAAATATAGTCTGATGAGAACTACTTAATTTTCTTCTTTTTTTAAAATCAGAATTCTTGTTCTCTGCAGTCTGAGATAAAATGATTCATTTTGTAAATGCAGCTTCAAAAAGAAATCATGCCGTGTTCCTCCATTATAAGCAGGATTAAAACCTACAAAAGTGAATGAGTCCACTAAGTGTACCACTGATCTCCTAACTGCTAGCTGGGAAATATGTCCATTGTTATCCCTTCATCCGTAGTTCTGAGTGTACAAATGTATTTAGCATAAGTAATATGTATTAAAATGTCAATAAAATGTCTGTGGTATTTGAGACCTAGTTAGCATTTTTATTGAGCTCTTGTGTTAGCATTTTCAGAAATGGACTTTTATTAATTACCAATTTAAATCCATACTTTGATACCACAGGCCACTATTAAATGGGTCATTTCAACATTAATAGCTCTTACCAAGTGCAATACTTCAATTTCAGCAGATTTTACTATTAGTAATTAAAATGTGCATGTACCCCAACGTATTTATCATGGTAACTAGACAGCTTAAGACATTTACAAGATACTGCTCTTGATAAAAGACAATATTCTACTCCATTGCTGTTTTCAATAGCACTTTCATTCCCATAATCTAGTCTAATTAAAAGACACTGGTTATTTACCTGTCAGAGGAAAAAAAAAAAAATTAAATCTCTGATACAACCTAGGGAGATGTAATTGCTAAATTCTCAACTTGCTTTTTTTGGCAGTTTTATGTTGAAATTATTGATATTGTTCAATTATTAGGGTAGTGCATTATATGTCTACTACAGTTAAAGGGCTGTGAGCTTTTCTGCTACGGTTCCCACCATTAAGAGGTTATAATTGAGCCTGACCAAGTTTAGCTCAGGGTAATGCAAAATCAAATTTTTTCTAGATAGCAGTTTTTAACCAAAACAACAACAAAAGCAAAGTGTCCATGCACCAGAGCATTGACCAGCAATTGGATGTGCAAAAGTCAAAGATCTTGCAGATATTAAAAAGAATGTGAAAATGAATATTTCTGAATTGTAGATGAAAAAAAACCCCACTGTAAATTAGTGTTGATTTATTTTTTCGTGCCAAGAAACTATTGTTCCAGCTGAGAAGTAACAATCATTCACTTCTAAGTACAAAGCTTTATATTTAATTTCTGAGAAAAATAGCTCTTAATACTTTATGGCTCCTAGATCTGTACCATTTTTATTAAATAAACTGTAGCAAGAAAGTGCACACCACTGGAAGTCTTAGTATCCATGCATGAATTGGTGTTTATTGTTTAAAGAATATCTAACGGAATTGTCTTTGAAGCTCTTAAATCTCATAGTTAGCTCCAAAACAAGTTAAGACTTACCAGATGTTGTAGGGTTCTGTATGCATAGCATTTGTGTTAGGACTAGCTAGGATTTTTAGGTGCATTTAATTTCACAGAGAAGTAATACTGGGTGAATGAATTCTGATAAAACATTTTGAGAAAATAACTGAAACACATCTCAGGGTTCAAGCGTACAGAAATATCATTTTCAAAGAATAAAAAAAGGGATGTGATGTGAAAATTTACCCTATTATAAGAGAAAAAACATTGATGATAGTGTTTCCAAGATGGAAGTCACTTCATATCTATATATATATATATGGCATTTATTATCTTCTTCTTGGTATTCACAGTACATTTTGACTATAGGATAAAATCTAATTGATCGTTATGCGAATTCTTAGTCTTCTGTGTTGGGCAGACACTTTTTTTTCCCCCTTATCTTGCTTTTTATCTGTCTTAGATATTTGGTCACTTACCAATTTAAAAATGTTTAACTAAGTAAGTGATGGATAGAATCCCTTAGTCTTTTTTAAGTTTTCCTCTTTCTCTTCTTTTTTTTTTTTTTTTTTTTTTTCCTTTTCTTTTTCTTTCTCTTCTTTGACTCTACCTACTAATGTTTCAGGATACTGCCACAATAAATGGTCCTATGTTTCTGGTTATTTTGAACCTAGTCCAATACTATTGATTCAATGGACAAATTCCTTGTGTCTCAGAGGTAACATAGGAAAACTAAGAAGCCTCTGCAAATTCTTTGCCTTATGGGACAGAAACTGCAACTAACCTTGCCTTCTGCTGTTTGCAAGGAGATAAGAAAACTCCAGATACTGTCTTTATAAGAAAGATGAGATATCATTCCTTTCCATTTTAGCCACAGCTGCCCTTTCTCTTTTAACTAAGTCTTTAGAAGGCCAAATCACCAACAGACAAATATTCACTATTGAGTGAATATTCAGTTATACTCCCTTGTTTCTCTTTGACTCTCATGATTCCAGAAGTTGTTAATGCCAGAAAGATCCAGAAAATATCTTTATTTAGCTGTTTCCTTCTCGAACCCTTTGGTTTTCCCAAAGATAGAAATACTACAGATAACTGTTGCTGTCCCTTAGATGTTAAAAACAAGATCAGTATTTCTACATTAACACGTACTTAGGTTTGACTTTTCACCAAACAGATTTAACAAAATTATGGAATTAATAGATGTGGTGAATGAAATGTAATGGAAAAGCATTGAGACTGTTTTTGCAGAGGGAAGGAATATTTCACAGACTTATTAGGGCTTTTTTTACAATGTAATTGGAAATAAGATTTTCTTTTGTATTAATAGCTAGTTACTTCATATGAAAAGAGAAGTAGAGATAAGTGGTTGGTTTTAAGGGTAGCATGGGATGGTATCACAAAAGCTGTACTGGTATTTGTGCAGTTCAGGTTATCTATGAAAGTCCTAGAACGGAAAGATGAGTAGTGGCATGCCTGTGGTTGATAGTTGATGATACTAAATTATTAAAAATAGTCAGAAATAAAACAGACTGAAAAAGTTGAAAGAGAATCTCAGTCAAAAAAAATGTTAGAAAATGCAGTGTGGAAAATTGTAAAGTAATGTACATGGGAAACTACAACTCTAACTGTACATGCATTTTGATGGGCTTAAATTTTGCTTTTAGTCAGTCAGGTGAGAGATCTGGATCTGAACTTAGGAAAAGTCAGCTCAGTATTCACCTGAGGTCAAAAAGGTAAATTGGACATAAGGATTTATTAAAAATACAGACAAGAATAGATGATAGTGCTGTGTCACTAATATCTCTGGTATTTGTATGTCTCAAATATTGCATACAGTTCTGGTCACTTGCTGTCAAGAAGGAAGTAATTGATATGAAGAAGGATGCTCAGAGATATAAAATGGCTTCTGTAGAAAGATAAATTAAATAGAACAAGACTCATCAGCTTCGGAGAACAGGTGGTGGCGTATGATAAAAGTATACAAAATAATGAATGGCATGGCACAGATGAGTAAGAAACTATTATTCGCTATATCTCATAACATATAAAATAGGGGCAGCAAATGAGATTATA
Source organism: Burhinus oedicnemus (assembly GCA_008921705.1). NCBI lineage: Eukaryota > Metazoa > Chordata > Aves > Charadriiformes > Burhinidae > Burhinus > Burhinus oedicnemus. Next base: position 877,790 of record VFFE01008976.1, read on the forward strand.
AGGCTGCTGGTTTAAAACAAATCAAGGCAAGTAGTTTTTCACAGAATGTATAATTAAATTCTGGCACTCGTTGCCACAGGATGTTTTGGATGCCAAAAGTACAAATGGGATCAAAAGTAGATTAGACAAATGCATAGGAGAAATGTCCAGCAAGGTCTATTAAACACTGTGATGCAAAAGTCAAGTCTTCACTGCAGAAGGTCTTAACTAGGAGCTTGCCAAAGGTGGTAGTAGGCTGGTGGAAGTATTATTCTGAACTTCTGTAAGCATCTAGCCAAGAACAGGGTAATAATACTGGGTTAAATAGACCTCTAGCTTAGCCCACTATAATCCATTTTATGTTTTTGCATTGTCCTAAGAAGCATCCATTTTTTTGAAAAAAAAGAGTAACTTGCTCTAGATTTCTTATTTTTGGTTTGTATAAGGTGGGAATGAAGCTGTTAAATCTTTTCTAGCCTTTTCCAGCTACATTAGGAAAAGCCAAATGATTGTATCAGACTTAAGGATGGATGAGCCAGTTCTGAAAGTGACCTAAACTTTCACCCAGAAGTTCCAGTGAACTGAACAGCTTTTTGAGGTTCAACATGTTCAGTTAATGAATTTCTATGACTCAGCATACCATAGTTCAAAGCATGAGTGGAAATGGAACAGCAAAAAGACTGTGTTCATATTTCTTTCCTAGATAAAACTAGAAAATAATAGAAATCTCATAAATCACCATAATATCCCACATTTCCCAATTTTATTTCCAGATCAATGAGCTCTGATTGCCTTTGCTATGTGTTGGGGTGGGAGGGGATGGGAAAGGAGGGAGAACTGCATTGTTGAGGTGAACTGAATCTGTAAACCATGAATGTCAATTTTGGTTAATCTTACTTCTGTCAAGTAGCTCTTTACAAAACATCCATACCTATGAGAACAAGGTACTAGTTACTGCAAGTTAGGTTACACAGTCTTTGCTCCTTGATCAGGTCTCACAAAAGTTTCCTATAGCAGCCTTTTCTGAAAAGGGTATTTCACCTATGACTAATTTATTAAGGGTTAATACAAAAAGGATCAATTCTTAGAATCCAGGAGATCTTTATGTTACTCATTTACATGACTAATTATCATGTCATCTTCTTCTCATGTATAAAAAGCATTATAATTACATAATAAATAAAATGTATATATTTTAATATATATAGGATAATAAATTTGTGTACTCCTGATTTTTATGTAACATTCATTTTTTCATTAGAACACATGCCATATATCTTTATTACAATTTTTAGTCTCCCTGAAGTTGTTTTTCACTCTGCCTCTTCTGGTCCATCTTTTTTTTATTATTTATTTATTATGTAGGTATGTATGTATGTATTTATTTATTTAATTTTTCTCTACCTTTTTCCCAATTCTGTATTCATCTTTCTGTGGATATCACTAACACAATGTTTGAGTCAGAGTTTTAAGTTGGTCGTATTCAAATAAGTCCCAAACTGAACACAAAAGAAATGTCACATCCAAAGTAGTAATACCTTGGCAAAACCGGATACTTCAGACATTTTACTCATCTATGGCAAGTTTTATCATGTCACCTGTTAGTCAACAATTAGACTATTTTAATCTTTAATTTTACACTTTTGCTCCTGATATTTTATTATGTTGTCTTTATGGTCATACTCAGTATATAATACCAGAAATTTTCATTGGACTCCAACCCTGGTCAGATTCCAGCCCCTCCCAGGAAGTGATCTGCGTCTTCCTAGCTTAAGCTCAAGTTTCACATGGGCTTCATTTGGTTTTTTTTCCTGACAAGTCCAAGCTGAGGTAAATTTTTATACAAAAGTTTAGTACTTCATTACAAAGTACTTGTTCCTACAAGGTCTAATTCTTAGTGGTTATTACAGTTACACACTCCCATGTCGGGGTTCTGAGGCACCTCCTCTAAAGACAGAAACAGAAACTGTCCTTAGGACGAAGTACTGCAAAATGATTCAAATTATTCTTTATGTAAATTGCATCCCTCTTTTACTTAGAAAATTCTTGTTCCTATTTTCTGTTTTGTAAAAAGAAAAGCCCGTTTCCAGTGCCACTGAAATTACAAGTGAATGGCTGCAGTATGAAGATTAGTAATTTAGAAACTAGTCTTATTTAACAAAATGTTTTCTCATCATTTAGCCTGACAGATAGCTTAGCCTGATGTCACTTGAAGTAGGCTATACTGCATTGTATTCCACTGAGCTGCAGATGAATTTCTTTTGCTAAAACCCTGGGCTTTTTCAGAACTAACTATTTCTATGCCAACTTCAAGGTTTGCAGCTTTTTCTTTTTTTTTTTTTTAAATTAGTTCTGCTGCGTATTGCAAACACGCTTCTTTTTTTGTTCAAATCTAAGCACAGCATTAAACCGCTCTACCATAGCAATATAAATCAGTCTTTCATGGTCACCAAGTTTAAGAAACCAAATTTCAGGGAAAAAGAGTTTCTTTTCTATAGAGCAAATTGTGACCTTTATCTCAAAGAAGCACCCACTTCAGGCAGATATGATTCATCTTTTTTATGCAATAAACTAGGAAAGGGAAAAGTCGTTCTACAAACTCCATCCTTCTCATAACGAAACATGAAAAAGATAAATGTTGGAAAATGAGAACAAAAACCAACTAAATAAAAATAGTGAAGCTAAGAACATATGCACTTAATTTCACCATCTAATAATTTTGAGCCAGACACCTGCTTTATAAAAACACAAGGCAGTAAAAATGAATTCATAGAGTTGATGTCCCAATGTACCTTCCTAAAACCTTATATGTGTGCATCCCAAAACTTCTAAGTGCCATCAAGAACCATGAGATTTATTTTTAATGGGACTGAGTATGTTACCTCATCTCCACTCCACTCTCTATACTAATGAGGAATGAAAAAAGCCTGCAGACCAATTTTCTACTCTTTATTTTGCATAGTGTTGGTACTATTTAAGTACTGAAACAACATAGGGAAGGGAACATTTTACACAAGTTCCCATGAATCAGATAAGTTCTATCTGGACATGCAGACACTTTGTGCCAAGGAGAAAAAGTCAACAATCACTTCCTATTGGAACAATACAAAGAAAGGAGAGGATTTATTTAATCTTTTGGAAGGGAATAGTAACACAGAATAATGAGATAAAAAAAATTCTGAGAGAAAAAAATTTGGACTGAAATCCGGAGAGATGAGGAAGGGAGGAAGGTTTACTAGTAGCAAAATCTTTTAATGCCTTCCAGCAATTCTGGCAAAGTCTCAGAAGTGCAGGCACCTGAAACTGGAAAATAAATTGAAAATAGTTGAAAGGATGTATACTGGCCTACACTATAAAGAGTAAGGCCAAGTATGCTGTTTCATCATTGAAATGACTCCGCACTTTCTGGTTGCTTGGATTCTGTGTGGATCCCACAGTCAGTCACAAGGTGGTATTATGGCCCTGAATCTATTTGGCACTATACATATGCCTATGCATCAGTAGTAATTCTTCTCTAGCTTCTCTGGAGTCATACTCATGTAGTCTGATTCCACCAGGGTAGAAGGGTAAATTGACATTACAGTTAAATGGTGACTGGAGAACTCTTCTTTTTGTCTTCTTTACCTAAGCAGACCTGTATAGGGGGGCAAATACAAACAACCATAATCAGCCTTAAATAATACAGCTTTAGGACTGAAGTACTAGATTGAGTCTGAACCAGCTGGGCCCTTCTCTGAAATTCTTTTACAGACAGAGAGAACTTTTTGGGACTTCTAGTTATGCTTACAAGCTAGCCAAGCACTCTGTTCTCTAAAGCACAAGATACATAAAATTTCCCTACACAGAGTATGTGTGGTGGGTTGGCCCCAGCTAGCAGCCAAGTAGATCTGATGTACATACATTTTAGACTCTGACTATCAGATAGCAAACAATGCAGCCTACTATCACTGGTCAAACCTTTTGGATTCTAACCTATGACAAAAAGACACAGAAAGATGATGAGAAGACTTGTTTGGGAGCAGAAAAGAAGTCGTGTCTACCAGGAGACTTATGGGTCAGCAAAAGATACATAGGCATTGACTGGATCTTCACTAGACTTCTCTGTTAGTAATATAAAAGCTGAATCTGGATATTTTAGAGCTTTTTTTCTCCCATTAACTGTCTTGCTCCTTTCCTTGCAAAATAAATATAGTATAGAGATTTTTAAGACTGTACAAACTTGAAGAATGATCTATTTTGGAGTAATGGAGGATTTTTTCTTTTTGAAATAAGTTTGGTAGAGTCCAAAAGTATTATCTTATATTGCTCACAGCATTTCAGAGGTAGGTTTCAGTAAAATTACCATAGGACTTAGGAATAAATAGCAAAAATTTCTTGAGGTTTGCATTTGTGACAAATCTACTTCCTGCACATAGTGTTCTGCAGAACAGTGCCCTACTGTCAAAAGAACAAAATAAATTCCATGATAATTTCACAAAATAAAAATTTCTGGCTGAAAAATCTATATTGCTTTTTTTTTTTTAAATGAATACAAGTGTTGCATATTAAAAAGAAGAGCTTGTATTCTCCAGGCTCAGATAGAGATTATTCTTCCCAGCCCAGTGGTTGGATCATTCCTGATAGCCACAATTTGTTCTTTAAAGTGTTGTAAACAATTTGTAAATAATTTTTTTTAAATAAAAATTATATTATTCTAGGTCAGAATATTTTACAATTAATTTGTCTCTAATATGGTAAGGTAATTTCTGAAAGACTATATAAAGATATATATACATCCTTCTTCTCTTTTGTTTCCTAAATAACAGTCTGCATTAACTTTACATCGGTAAATTAATATGCATATGCAGAAACATTCAGAGAAAGCTATCAAATTTACTTTAAGATAAAACTCATATATATAATCACCTTACAGAACGTATTAGGAGCCCAGTCCTTCATTAAGCAACACATAATACACAGCATTTGATAAGGTCAGGTTATAGAGGTTTATTAGGCAATGTCAGTTTTGAAAAAATATTGTTATTAGAGCACATATTGTTATTAAAGCACAAAAGAGTCCCAGCTGTGGATAATGAAATTTTGCCCACATCCATAATTAATCAATGTTTCAACCTTGCATTATATTCTGAAGTATAAAACAATTAAAAAATAATGTATTCAAAGACCCTTATCTCTTATGTGGTCTTCCAGAAATGTATTGACTTTTCCCAAAGGTTGATTGGAAATAATTTTCATCTAAATAGCACTTCACGAATTAATTCTGAATCAAACATTTCTTTAGGAATAAAAAAAAAAAAAATCTTCTGAAATCTCCTAGGTTTTATGGAAATATCTCCCTGTTCTCTTTGTCGCTTTTGACTCTTGTCTGTTATTTGTTCCTGTCCTTGCCACCTTCTGCTTCACGGAAAACCAGTACAGGTTTTGTTTCATCAGTTACAGGCTGCTTCCTAACCAAGTGTTTCTAGCACTAATCTCAGGTGTAAATTTCTTCTTGTTCCTCCTCTCTGCTAGCCTCCTTCATCAGTGCTAGGAATGGGAACTTCTGTCTTGGTAGGAGATGGGGGGGTGCAGAGTCCTAATCCACAGGCTGAGTCCTGCAAGTAATTCTGCATTCCTCCAGCACTCCCAGATTTGTAGCTGTACCTCCTCAGTTGTTGATGAGCTTGAAGCAGGATAGGGAGAGAAAGGTATGTGAAAGGAATGAACAGCAATACTGACAGAAACCAGGACCAAACCCCAGAACCACTCTTAGCAAAAGCTAGCATACTATTCAGTATACACCTTATAGTATTGTAAACAGCGTTGTTTGTTAAAGAATGGTCCACAGCGTGGCAAGAGCTATAGGACTTGAATTATAAGTATGAAATCAGGTATATTCTGTGGAACAGTTGGGGCTCTTCTGTAGTATACTGGGGCTGTGCTTGTCTGCACAGTGATTGCACCCAAGTTATTAATTCTTGGGTGGTCTAGGAACTGCCTTGGTAGTCATATGTATATAGATGAGATGATGGATTTGCTTGAGACAATGGACTGACTTGAAACTAGATCATTAACCGAACCTTTAGAATTAAGCCATTGATTACTAGAGGAGTACTCCTGGTAAGAATTTTGAACAGGTCTGGAAATACCCTGAGGCAATTTCTGCTGTGTCTAGTCCAATTTATATACTTAGAAATGTTGATTAGCACCAGGTGGTGCGTCCCAAAGACTCCTAGAGGTCATCCTGCTATAGAAGTAATTAAATAGTACTTAGAATATAAGTATTTGATAAAAAAATATTCCTTCAAACATGGTTTGGTGGATCAGTTTTTGTATGCAGTTAATTTATTTAAAAGATATTTTGTATGTTAAGATATATAATGAGCAAGGAATTATGCATGTGCTGGGGCCAGCTGGATGGTAAAAACTATGTAAAACAATGATTTGAGGAGTATCTCCTAATCCAGCTGAAGATGCTACTGCAAAGATCCTTCTAACAGGTCTCTGTTCAAATACAGAACTTCCATCACCACCAAAGAGTGACTAACCATGCTGTTCTGGACACTCAATTCCCCATGCAAGCAGTACCTCCTCCAAGATCCCAATAAATTATTTTTTTCTTATTTTTAACAAACACTGTCATGACTGCCTGTGAAATAGAGAGGATGCACTTTGTGTATGGTTTTGATTTACTCCAAATTATGCTCTAATTGTAAAAGTCTCTTGTAAACTACCATGCTATTTCTAAACTACCAATTAATGAACGTAAAGATTTTTCTTATATTTTCTTGATCTGAAGCCAGGAAAGGCTGTATCAACACCACCAGCTCTATTTGTTAATGAATCAGCAATGCAATTATTTACAAAAATCATACAACATATGGAGTATGCAATAAATAAGTGCAAGTGCCTGAAAATTCATTAAAAAAACCATACTTTCAAATATTCTATGGAAAACATCATAAGAGGCAATTACACCTGTGATATATAAAATAGTTTCTAGTATTCATACAAAACTGCTGTAGGATCAACATGCTGTAGAGAAACTACAATAATTTTTTTCAATCGACTATTTGAATGGGTGCGAGAATAGTGCTTTCTCACTTTTATCAGAAAAGCTCAGTCATGTTTTCTCTCAAAGTATTACAGTCCAACATGCTCATTAGTCCATATTAAGTAGAAAAATACATTAAGCAATTTTTTTCTAAAATACATAAAGAAAATTTAGAATTATTAATATACATTAAATTTCTTCTTCATAAAATAGAGGGACTAAAAGTCTTTCTTGGGATGAGTAGCTCATGAAATCATTTACAAATCTAAGTCTATAATATTTTTCTTTGAGATCTTCTTAATACCCTTGCTACTTCAATATCTGAAGCTTTTTCCAAGAAGGTCCCTATCACACAACCTGGCAAGATGCATTGTAACTTGGTTAAGTGGAGAAATATGAATTAATGTGGGATACTGAATTCCTTACTATAGGTTAAAAAAATAGTTTTCTAAAGAAGCTCCTGCACTACTTGTCATCTCCTTGCACCATGAAATGTCTTTGCATCATGAAAGTTTTCAATTGCATAATATTCACTATTTCTCAAAAGAGTTCAGGTGTTTCTCTGTTCTTGTAGTAGCTTGTGAGAAAGTAAGTGTCTTCCTCCACAACAGAAATAATAAATGCAAACATACTTAAGTTTCAATTCACAAAATTCATGTAACTTTTACACTACTTCTTTTGAGTTTTTAACTAATTTTGTTCACAGTTGTGCCCAAGTAACTTCCACTCTTAGAACTACAGGCAGACAGCTTTTAAAAGTATAAATTGGAACAGAGAGTCTGGATTACAATTCAGAGTCTAGATTTACACTTTAAAATGGACACCTTCATATGAAAATCCTTCAGATATAATGTTGTGTGATGCTTTCACTGCCATTCTTCTCATAGAGCCTATGACTGATTTTTGTCTAATGAAAGATGATGTGCTAAATAATAAGTCATTTCAAAAGAAATCCTTAGCAACTCATGCTCCCCTTGAAATTCCCCTCCCCTGAATTCAGTTTGAATGTAACAGAGACTTTAGGTCTTTTTTTTCTAATTGTTTAATTTATTTTGGGGAGAAAAAGAACTAGCTTTTATTTTTTTTTTCAGCAAATAAGGGGAAAATAAATAAATAAATTGTGATGTTCTGGAGCAAACCAGTGATTTCATTGCCCACAAAGAATCTTCTGAAGGAGATCTAATTAGCTGTAACTAAAATTCACTGAGTCTAGGTAATATAGCTTTTTACTGTTAAAGAGATTGCATGTGAATCTGGTAAGCAATTTGCTTAGCAACTGATTTTTTATTTTTAAATGCACCTTACAGGGGAAGGGGAAAAAAAAGGTCAAAAGAAGTCAAAGTGAAAATGCATTTCTACAGGAAAAAGCCACATCACCTTCACACAAGATATCAAAACAGGAGGACCAGAAGCACATACAAACCTATAGTAAACAAACAAACCTTTAAAGAGAAAAAGAACACAAAACTTTGGTATTTGGTTGCTACAGTGCTCCCCTGGAAGTTACAGAGAATCCCAGGCTACTACTTCATACTAGAGCTTCCACAGACCTTAGTGGCAACTAGAACTACCTCCATTCCTCTTAGAAGCTCAGGCCCTCTTGGAAATTCTCGCTCCTGCCAGATGTTGCATCACTACACAGAACATTGTCTTATCTCTGAGAAGGTGTTTTATTTCATGATCCTTATTAGCCTGTATTAGGTAGAAATAACCACTGGGTACTTTATTAATATCTAGCAAACATGATAACATTCACAATATCTCAATTTCAAAAAAGATTGTTAAGGAATTAAAAAGGTTATGTTTTCAATAGCATCTGTGGATTAGGAAGCAAGTTACTATTGTTGACAACTGAAGTAAGAAAATCCATTCTGAAGAGACTTTTAACTAGATTTAAAAAGAAAACATCCTTACTAGTTTACACCTTGTGATGCATACACTCCATAGGCTGCAGACACATATTGTGTATCCCCAGAATATTGCTGATTGCAAATACACATCAATATATATATTCTCCAACATGTGCAAGCAGCAAGCATAAAAAGAAGAGGAATAAAAATATTAGACTGGTGATAACTGTGACATTTTCATTTTATTCAGATTCTTTCTGATTCATTGTTAACATGTTAAAATTATTGTATTGAAGTTTCAGAAAAGTTTGTACTCCTTGGACGTTTGCTCAGCTCTCATCTATGATAACATATTCTCTTCTGATATTATAGACCTAAATAGATCTATCATTGCCTTATTATAATGGTTAAGATGGAAAAAATAAGAAAATAAACTCATTTCCTTCTGCCAATACCCTCAAAAAATGTTCTGCAAGATATTCCAGGTTGCATAGATCTGAGAGGATAAGATTTTAATGCAGATTCAGCAAAGATTTATTTTTCTTGGAAAAAATTCTTTACTTTCACTACAGTAAACAGAGAATTGTCAACTTTGTGTGGCAGATGTTAGTTTGACATAATTTAGGAAGCGGACACAGTTACAGTTTCATTTTATTCTGCTGGGTTTTTTTCAGACAAATTTTGATAAAAGCTTATGTGGACTGCAAAGTTAAAATCTTTGTTTTATAAATTTGTAATTTTACTACCACACAGAGTGGAACTTGGAAAGCTATACAGTGAAAAAGAAATACTTTTATGACTTTATCAGCTGTGATGGTCTTCATATTTAAAATTTCATGTCCAAGTGTTCTACTTGGACATGAAATTTTAAATATGAAGACCATCACAGTTGAAACAGAAGGCAAACGGAAACACGTGTAGACTTTGGAATGAAGACTTGAAACAGCTTGTGGCAGCATTCCCTCACATGCCCTTGCAGAATCAAGGACTAAGTTACAAAGCTTGAAAAACAGAATGTGTCATTTCATAGGTCAGCACGTTTACAGGTGGGCATGAAATAGTTAAAGTATTCGAGAAACTTCTATTTATTTGCAATACAGGAGAATTAGTGATAGCAAATCTTGCACTAACATACGGCTAATGAAGTCATACTCAGGGTAGGTCTGGTCAGAAACACACATATAGTATTTTTTCAGCAACTGACCTTTAACCAAATAGAATTCTCATAGAAATTTCCTAGAAAGTTGCTAATACTGCTGTCCTTACCTAGTCGTTCTGGTAACCAATAGGACTCGAGACTGGTTGTGCAACTACAATGAAAAAGCAGGATGGATCACAGGAAGTGCAACTAACACGAAAACTCAGACTGATCAGTAAAAGTAATGTTGAACTGGAAATATACAAAAATTTTATTGACAGTAGTGATGATTATAAAAATAAATGTCTATCTAAATTCCTGAATAATTTATTTCTAAATTTTACATCTCATAAGAAATTCTGAAGTTTTATGTCCTTTTCCAGCTTTGTTTGAAACAGGAATAGAGATGCAGATGTGCCAGTTTCATAACTGAAATAAACTCCATATTTTGCATGTTCTCTTGTGGAAAAAAGTCAGGCAGCTGTGTTCGTAGAACTCTCTAGTTCAAATACATATGTCCATGTAGGTACATTTCCCACACAGATGAGCACAAGATGCCTCTGTAATTTTGCTAAGTGTGGACATGAAGGACCTGGCTTTTTATACTTGAGCACAGAAATTTAAGGAATCAGATCCTTCCATGACACATGGCCAGATGTGATAATCATAAAAGGAATAAGAAAAGTTTCTGTTTCTGCCTCAGTTAATCTGTGCATTTATGCATAAATATCTCAGTAACTCCAAATCCTGTATAAGCAGGGATGCCACTGCTACTGTCACTGTAAAAAATTACTCTCTTTCACCCCAGACCAGTAATTCAGAGGGATTCTAGGTGATTAAGTTTTTCCATTGACCATTTTTCAGGAAAGAATAGGATTATAATAAAGGGATAGTGTTTACCTTAATCAAAGATGAACGGAGTAGAGGTAGGTAAATATCACATTTTCCGTCTTTCTACCTGCTACTGTTCTATGTATCTGTCATTATATAAGCTATATTGAGAAAAATTTAAAACTAGTAAAAAGAAATGCAGTTTTATAGGATGTGTAACTAGTTGGTGGAACTTTGGGCCATAAGATGGGGATATAAATTTTCAGAGCATTTAAATTTATGTTTATGGTCTAGAAAAAGATTGATGTTTTTGTTTGCTTTTAAAGACTATCGCTCTGCTCACAGCATATAGAATACCTAACCAATGGATTAAAATGCTTATCTTTCCAGGTTGCTTTTCTCTAAATGAGGAAATATACTTTGTCTTCAAATGAAGAACCAGGCCCTGATTGCTCTGAAAGAAAAGGAAATAATCTCTGAGGCACTGTTGCTCCTGAAAGAGTAGCTCTTGTGTTTAAGATACACTGTATACTCAAAATGTCAAGGAAATCAATCTATTGAGATAGAGTATTACCTTGTGATCTTGCTGTGAAATAGGGTTTTCTTTCCTATGGAACTGCATGATGCTTCAAACTACACATACTAAGAAAAATAGGAAGTAATTTCCCATAGGAAACCTATCATTGTAAAAACATATGGGCCACAATTAATTCTATCCCAAAGGAGAAAAGAGGTTAACGACTATGGGTTACCCTCAATTCTGAGCTATACTAGCTAGTGTATTACTTTACACATATTCTTCTTATGTAGTCTGTTGTTTGAGATCTTGTATATGAAAATGTTCTCACGTACTTGTCCACACATACAAACCATAGAATTATACTATAGAGAAGGTGTAAAGAAATTTCTGTATATATACTTATGCAAGAAAAAGAGAGAAATTTCACAATCCTGCTACTGTAGGTACAACTTTCTGCAGTTGGATGTCTCATTTTCCATCTTAAAATATAAAGATAGGGAGTAGCATAAGTAAACTGAAATTTAACTTCTTCTTTTATCATTTCCCATTATGTTGTTTAAAATTATAAATATTCATAATGGTTGATTACATGTTTAATTTTTTATTTGATGTTTTTACTAGAAAGAAATGAAAACGGGATTTTTTTTTTTTTCAGTTTTCATCCATGTTGCATAATGTTTTCACTGCAAGATCTTGACACTTTAGCTCTAGGTTGTAATAATGAAAATAATACACTAACTTTCTTACATTACTCAAGATTTTCAGCTCCTGCTTATGCATTTAGTGTCGTAAACATCAAAAAGAATGTCTTCTTTGCTTCAGTCTTTACTGCTAAGGCCAACCCTCAGAAGCCCCAGACCCTGGAGGTAAGAGAGAGAGTCTGGAGAAAGGAAGACTCTCCCTTGATCAAGGATGATCAGGTTAGAGGTCATTTAGGCAAACTCTACTCTCACAAGTCCATGGACCCTGATGATCCACGCACGAGTGCTGAGGGAGCTGGCGGATGTTATGGCGAAGCAGCTCTCCATCATCTTTGAAAGGTCATGGAAAACAGGAGAAGTGCCTGAGGACTGCAGCAAAGGTAATGTCACTGCAGTCTTCAAAAAGGTCAGGGAGGACCCTGGAAACTACAGCCTCACCTCCATCCCTGGAAATGTGATGGAACAGCTCATTCTGGATGTCATCTCTAAGCATGTGGAGGAAAAGAAGGTTATCAGGAGTGGTCAACATGGATTCACCAAGGGGCAATCATGCTTAACCAATCTGATAGCCTTCTATGATGGCGTGACTGGATGGATAGATGAGAGGAGGGCAGTGGATGTTGTCTACCTCGACTTTAGCAAGGCTTTTGACACAGTCTCCCACAGCATCCTCATAGGTAAGCTTAGGAAGTGTGGGTTAGATGAGTGAACAGTGAGGTGGATTGAGAATTGGCTGAATGGCAGAGCTCAGAGGGTTGTGATCAGTGACGCAGAGTCTGGTTGGAGGCCTGTAACTAGCAGTGTTCCCCAGGGGTCAGTACCGGGTCCAGTCTTGTTCAACATATTTATTCATCAGTGCCCTGGATGAGGGGACAGAACGTACCATCAGCAAGTTTGCTGATGACACAAAACTGGGAGGAGTGGCTGACACACCAGAAGGCTGTGCCGTCATTCAGTGAGACCTGGACAGGCTAGAGAGTTGGGTGGAGAGGAACCTAATAACAAAGGCAAGTGTAGGGTGCTGCACCTAGGGAGGAACAACCCCATGCACCAGGACAGGTTAGGGGTTGACCTGCTGGAAAGCAGCTCAGTGGAAAGGGACCTGGGAGTCCTGGTGGACAACAGGATGACCATGAGGCAGCAGTGTGACCTTGTGGCCAAGATGGTCAATGGTCTGCTGGGATGCATTAAAAAGAGCATGGCCAGTAGGTTGAGGGAGGTTAACTTCCTTCTCTACTCTTCCCTAGTGAGGTCACATCTGGAATACTGTGTCCAGTTTTGGGCTCTCCAGTTCAAGAAAGACAAGAACTGTTGAACACAGTCCCACGGAGGGCTACGAAGATGATCAAGGGAATGGAGCACCTCTTTTATGAGGAAAGGCTGAGAAACCTGGGTCTCTTTAGCTTGGAGAAGAGAAGACTGAGAGGACATCTCATCAATGCTTATAAATATCTAAAGGCAGATGTCAAGAGGATGGGGCCAGACTCTTTTCAGTGGTACCCAACGACAGGACAAGGGGCAGTGGCACAAGCTGGAACACAGAAAATTCCATCTCAACATGAGGAAAATTTTCTTTATTTTGAGGGTGAGACAACACTGCAACAGGCTGCCCAGAGAGGTGGTGGAGTCTCCTTTTCTGGAGATGTTCAAACCCGTCTAGATGAGTTCCTGTGCAAACTACTTTAGGTGAACCTGCTCTGGCAGGGGGTTTGGACTAGATGATCTCTGAAGGTCCCTTCCAACCCTGGTGATTCTGTGATTTGGTGGTTCTGTGATCCCCTTTAGACCTACAAAATTAGCTTTTGTAACTATAGACAATGTGAAATGAATGTGAATCTAAGTGGGCAAAACTACTTGATTCAGTGTTAAGTTGCAAAACTGAAGCTCCAAAGTGTAATAAATATCTTGATTATGCATTAAGTTACTTTTTTTGTGTAATCATGTAAGTTTTCAAATCAAATGACTCAAAATTTTCCTGTAATATCACATATACACCAATAAATAATTAAATCTTCCACTTACTGTGAATGCACATGAAAATAATTTGTAAGATATGTAAATTGGTTTAGAACATGAATAAACTATTGTAGAATTCTTACAGAATTACAGTGACATCTCTAAGGAAAAAGAATAAGATTGTGGTGGTGTAAAGCCTTATCTGCAGGGAAGAATGTTTTGGATATGTTCTGATTTATTTAAATCAATTTGCTGTGGGCCTCTTCCAATGGAAATTCAATTCAACTCAATTCAGTTCTGTTCTGTTCTGTTCTATTCTATTATTTTCTATTCTATTCTATTCTATATTATGCAGTATTGGAGGGGCATTTGCACCTTCTTAGATTGTTAGCTGGAGGACATTTCAGATAGTATTAGATGCCTATATTTGGGCAACTGAATATTCCAGACGTCTAAAGTTGGGCCTTTATTTTAAGATATTTATTCAAAACTCCCCTATAAGCAACTGAAAGAGGCAGGCAAATCTTCAGGGAGAAGTCTCTGTATGCTCACCATCATGAAACTGGATGTCCCCAGTCACTAGTAAGGAATATACAGTTGAAGCGAGCTCAAGCCCATTACGCTCCTCAAAGTTTATTGTGTTGGTTGCTCAGTTTTTATACTGTAAGTTGGGCTGAGCCACTTATACACTTCCCCCATGCTGGTCTGGCTAGATTGGGAAGAAATTTACACTTCTTGATTAACTCAGGATAAGTCATTTAAAAAACAGTTGATCCATTCAACTGACATAGCCCTTTATATAAAACAAAAGTCACCCCGTGGTTCCTTTCTGTTCAGATAAGTTTAGCTTTCTTTATAACAGTTGTGGTTATTCTTTCTATTTGCTCCTGAGCTTCATGAACACATTGCCTATGCCCATCTCCTCCGAGTCTTCTTCTGTTGTAGGGATTTGTTGATCAGTCACACATGGTGAGATCTGAGATGAGATTTCCTGTAACTAGCTATACAGTGAATACTGTTCGCTTTTGTTCAGTTGATAACATTGACTTTAAGTTGGGTTCCTAAAAAATCACATTTCTATCCTCTTTTCTCCCTGTAGCAATTTACTTAGAAAGTAAATTAAATTTACTTTCATATTGGTAAAAACATATGCCTTTCATATAAGATTCTTGAATATAATTTAACTTTAAGGAAATTATCAAATACTAAAATGGCACTTGATTCTCCCTTGTGATGTACAATACTATATTCTTCATGTTTTATATGTGTTTACCACTGTTACTTCTTTCTTCATTTTACTCAGACTGGGACTTCATTTAATCTACTGAACATTGAAGACAAGGCAGCACCCCAGTGGATCAATTTATCTGTGCATTATGTATGTAGAAAGAAAGCTAACTTAATAAAATTGTTGAAGCATGCAAGCTAAGGCAGGGTACTGGCTGAAATCATGAGAGTTTTAGGTCATCCGAGACTTAGTTAAAGCTGATGGATTAGTAGTGAGGTATTAATAAGATAAGTGCTATTTGTCACTGTTGTTTATATATAACATTGGAGAGTCTGTTGACAAAAGTGCTTTTCGATAATAGTTAGACCATGCCATAGTTTTGTGCTATAATAAGACAGTCAATTTCTTTAACTTTTAGCAGTGTATAACGTTTTAAATGCACATAAAATAGGAAATTGCATGAAATGGTCCAAGTACTTCCTCACATAAGGGCTAAAACAACACCACTGCATTGTAGCTCATGATGCAAAATGCAGCTATAATGCAAGAATAAAACAAAAATCATTTAAACAGTTGAATTAGTTGAGGTTGAGGCTACTGCTACCGTTAAGTAAACCTGGATCGTTTGTATCTAATCAAAGTTCAGTGACGACAAATTGTTGTTTCAAGGCTTTGGAATTCTCTACAAATTATCAATGCATGAAGAACTGGCATATGTGTATTCGAAATATGTCTATGTGGAACAGTGCAATGCCTTGTTAACATATTCATCTACTGTCTGTTGAACAGGTTTATCTCAGTGGTATCATGCAGACATAGAAGTGGAGATGAAAAAGCAGTATGGCCATGCTAGGTTAGTATGAATGTGCTGTTAGCACCCTGATCTGCTTAAGCTAATACATATCCTGCTCCTCAGCCAGGTGGCTATGTTGAGAGAATAATATTTCTTACAGTTCTAAGTCCAGCTTGTTTGGAACCACCTCTGTATTCTTTCTGCAGGGGCCATGCAGATGCGTCTTCAAACATTGATTGTGCAACTGTTACTTACACTGCTGGGTATTTTGTGTCTTCCTTAAAGTCTGTGAGCTTAGGTGTTTTGTCAGGGTAAGGCAAACATTTCTTTTTGTTCTATGTCTTTCACCTGTAATATTTCCCGAACTCAGAAAAATGATGGGAAGACAAGTTATGGACAGATGTGATGCTCTCACAGGTGGTGTCTGTCTTTATGAAGTTCACAACTTCATTGTTTGGTTTTTTTAATGACTGCCTCCTGGTGTTATCAGGGCTAATGCATTAGAACCTCTGGAAGGAGAAAGAATATTTTCCATAAAACCAAAGGACTATGGGCAGGGAGAGTCTAAGAAGAAACAAGGAGTCTAAGATGTAATGGTAGACAGTTCTTTCCCTGGAGAGTCAGAGAGCACTGGATGGATCTTTTCAGGTCCCACAAAACATTGCATTCCTGTACTGAGAGCAAATCTGAAGGAAAGAACTTGACCTGCAAGGTCACTGTAGATAAAGTACATATTTGGCTAAAACCTGTTATATTTCTCTTCTGTCTCATTCTGTTTTTTAAAAAATTCTTTGTTCTAGTACTTAGTAGTTCTTACTTAGACTATGAAATCCATGTTTTTGGAAAGTATAGTTCTAAATTTACAAAAGCATTTTCATATTTTTTAAGCTCACCATTTCAAAATTGCAAGCAAGCTCTCCTCAAAGCACTGACCAACTTGGAAATCTGACAGAAGAGCCATTCAACCATGTTTGACCTTTCAGGAAACTACCCAACAGGAAACATATATAAATGAGATTCATATAATCCAAAAGTGATTTCTGATTCAGCAGTGTAAGATTGCAGCCAGTTTCAGAAAAAAGACTGATACATAAATACTCCAGCCAGTCATGTACTATATTCACTGCTTCAAATACCTAGTGAAAATTGTAGAGGTCTACACTGTGCTGTAGTAGTCAGATCTGTGGAGCGTATTTGAAATCCTGAAAAAATGAAACATATGCATAGCTCTCACATGAATGATGGCTTAGGCTGGAAAAAGAATCATTTATACTAGTAGAAGTAGTGGAGGGGCAGGTAACAAACACTGGGAAAATTATTTAGAATTTCACTCTGATTCGGTCCAACTAAAACAAGAAAATAGGACTAAAAAGGAAACAATAAGACCTGATTATAAAGAGAAAAAGATGGCAATCAGGTGTATTATGCTCTGGAATTAATTTGGAATAAAAGTGATTGAAATCTCGTCACCTATGACAGATGAGAATAAATTCTGAAGAAAACGGCATAAAGTGCATGATAAGGTGCAATTCATCACTAGTAACAACATGGACTGGATGACCTCCTCACTTTTTTTCTTCCCGAGTGACTTTGATCTGATGATACAGGGGTTAAAAGGTACAAAACATTGGTTAACCACTGGCTTGAGATCAAATCACTGAAAAAATGTTGGCACCTGGTTAAATCTTGTTGAGGAGAAACTGTACAACAAAATGACGATCAGTAATTTTACAAAGGCATAATGATACAGTATAATTCAGAATGAAATAATGAAGCAATTGATTACAAATATTTGGATTAAAGTTCATTTTCATAGTTAATAAAATATCATTATTGAATTGAAATTGATATTAGTTATGATTATTAAGGAATAAAAAAGTAATTATTGTTTTGTAATATGCAAGAATAAATTAAAACATTTGAAGACAGTTACCAAACTTCTGGTTAATAAGCAGGATTTTTAATTTTTTTTCATTTTTAAGCAGTCTTCAGTTGCATGACTCAGGCACCAAAACCAGAAAATTTCTTTGTATATTTCCCAGACTCTAGACAGTATGCCTTTCTGACTTTTTTATACAGCCATCTCTCCGATGACACAAAGACTTCATTACATTAACAAAATGTATAAATAGAATGTCATTCAGAAACATGTTGGGAATTAATGGGGGGGTTAAATATCTGCTTTATTTCCACACTTCCCATCCGTGTTACAGTCATTCCATGAATTTGGGATGACTCAGCTTTAAGGAGGTTTACACAGTTCTACTATTTTGTAAGGATAACTCTACATAGTTTTCTTTTCAAACTGCTCCTTTCTGCAGGTACAGACAAAACAAGTAGGAGGAAAGGTGTCTGCAAACCGTCAAGGGGAGATTGGGAGTGATGGTCACTGGAATAGTACCATACTGCTCACTGGCATATAATCTAAATTTATTTGCTTAACAGGATGGGTTAAGTGGGTGGATAGCAATCCCTTTCCCCCAGAACACAAATGTCCAGACACACCAGAGCTTCAGCACCAACAGTCCACTTCAGACCAGCGTAAGCTGGACCCAGAAGAATATGAAACTTGCTACTCTCAGTTCATGTGTCAGGCCCATGGCTGAGAAAGCAATTCCTCTTCAAGCTCTAGCTTACACTTGTTGTTGGATGTCCACCTATGGTGTCTCCCTAAAAGGCCATTGTTCAAAAATTAGTTGCATTAACTTGCTGGCATTAGCTGGCAACTACTTTACTATACACCTAGCACAAAGTAATCAGCAGTGGCCTGTGTTTTTCATCATGCCTCCCCACCACATGATGAAAACCTGAAAAAACTCTCAGCTATAATTTTTCTTTTTGATAATTGAAGTTAGCCACACAAAAGAAATTTGCCAGATTTTCAGAGGTTTTCTGGGCTTTTAGGTCTCATTAACATTAATAGGGTCGGAAGTACTCAGTACTCGTGAAAAAAACTGCACAGTGAGGTGACAGAATATGGCTTCGGGTTCCTAATTTTAGACTTTGCGATTTGGCAAATGCTGCCTGTAAATATTTCTGACCATGTGAAGTTGCAATCCATAAAGTATTTCTGCAATGCTATGATCACCATGCAGTATAACACATTTAAGATTATCTAGATTATTCATTCCATTAGTGTCTTGCAGTATTAATCCTGGTCAATGCCGTACCGACAGAATAGATAACTACTTAGGAGATCAGAACTGTAGTGCTGCCAGTTGATAAAGGTTAGAAACATTAGAGCTGATTTTTCCTGTAGGACACAGCATGCTAGAATTTAATTGTAATCTTGCTTCATTACCCATCACATTCCCTATTAAATAGCAAAATGATTGCCTTTATGTCTTTATTTCTCACTTCCTAAATTATTGCCATTTGGGAACATAAAACAGCATTCTTAAATATTCGAATGCATTACTTCATACTGAAAATCATTTTCTTTCAAATTACTTAGGAATTTATAGTTCAGGTTCCCCAATGAAAGACTGTAGACTTTACTTTTGGGATTTTTATAGCAATTTGAGTAGATGTAACTGTATATTATATTTTACCCCCCAAAAAGGAACAGCTGGCCTATTTATGTACATCAGCAAATGTCAGTTCCTTTAGAAAATGAAGGGCTTACTGCATAGTTATCATTACCAAAATAACCAATAGTTAATAGAGACAGAATTTCATGTTTTCCACAGCTCTCAGGAATTCTTTTGCACATTATTATTATTGTTATTATTGTTATTATTGTTATTGTTGTTATTATTACTATTATTATTATTGCTATTATTATTATTAAATATGCAGTAGTTTAGCAAGAACCTGTCTTAGAGCACTGGAATGAGTGCCAGGCTAGACCTCATCTCCAAATCCTAATAGCATCTGCCAAGATAAGTGCACTTGCGTCTGAAAAGGAGCATGTCTGCTTCCTCAAGGATTATTTTGTTGCCAGAGGTGCTGATTTAATTTAATTGCTCTCTGTTTTAGACAATTAGCTTTAACATTTTTTGAGGGGGTAAAGTCTTTGGCTGACTCCAGTTAAAATCCTTTGCAACACACAATTATATTTAAAAAAAAAATTGTAGGTATTTTTATCACCAAATATATGATCCAGAAACGGACCGCACAATATGGTTTTACATCCATGTTATGCAATTTTGCACAAAAATTCATATCAACTGGCTTCCCCTGCTTATGAATTATGTGATTACACAGCTTGCTTACACAATTTCACTTTAGAGCTGAAAGAACTGTTAATTTTTAATAGACTGATTCAATGAAAAATATGTCCATTAATACCCTAAATGTAGCTTTTATGTTTATAAACTAGAGCACTGGGTTTTTTTAAAAAAAACAACTGAAGACTACTTGCATATCCAGTCTGTGAATGACAATAACAAAATTCAATTTAGTATGAAATTTGTAATTTGTAAACACAAGTATTTTGTTATTTAAAATACTGAGCAATCGTGAATTTGGTATTTAGCTGTGAACTCTTATATTCTGCTTAGCAACATGAAGATCAAAATGTTGCCTTATCATTAAAAGATTGTATTTTGAGTGAATTCACATAGTATTCTGATCAAAGGTATGCTCTCAGATAAAATCAGATGACATATTGACATTTTTTATAATGACACTTTAATATTTGCTCCTACTTTATCTTTTTTATTAATACACTCTATTTCTTAAAGCATAGCAAGATATTTATTGCGATCTTTATTTTCTCAGTTATTCTAATAACCATGATAATGAAATGTCAGCCTAATTATTTTTATGTAGGCACAAAAATGTAAATATACCCAAGTCAGTCTTCCCCTTTGACTGTTAAAATTAACATTTTAAAGTAAGAGGTAACGTAAGTCTTTATAATAATGAAATAATACTTTTGCTGCAAGTGTGTTAGTTTTATAAATCATTTTCACCTGTGATTATAGCTAGCAGCCTTATGTTAAATTCATTTAACAAAACCAGAAAATAAATATTTGAATGGCAGTCAAGTCCCAACCCAGTGAAAGCAGGATCAGGTGTATTATTTTAAGTGACGCTGCCCATCTCCACAGTGCTGGAAAGTTATCCCAAATCAAACAAATGCATACATGCTTTATACATAAATCTCTTTCCTGTCTGCAGACACAATACTAATGTGTCTGGTTGTTTGATTATTTTTTTTATTATCATTTTTTTTATTTTTGTCACTATTTTATAGATATAAAAAATGAAAAGGAGCTGGTATCTTTGGGAGAGTTATTACAAGCAGTCTAGTGGATTGGGGAGTTGAAGGTGATTGGCACCTTACACTGAGCACTTCAGAGAATCAAGCTCCTAGTTTATGACACTGTGACTAAATGACACACAGGATGATGACTGTGTGAGATGCAGTAGAATACTAAAATGGTCGTGGTCTCTTTGCAGTATTGCAGTGTAATAAAAGCACAGGAATTTAATGACAACTGCCTCTAACCTGAATGATTTTCACAGCTTTCCATTTAGTACCTTACTAAGAAAGTTGCTCTTTTATTTACAACAATCCAGCATTCAGGATTTCTTCACGGGTAGGTCACCTCTTCCTGGATAAAACTGACACTCCATCCCAAAAACAAAAACCAAGCCAAACCAAAACAATTGAAAGGGATAATTTGTCATAAAGCTTCAAAACCCCTCGAACTATTTAAGTCTTTTTCCCATATGCCTACATTGTATCCCTTTGTTTTGCATCTTTCGTGAAGTGTCAAGTAGGTCTATTTGCTCATAGTATTCCTGTATCAGCAAACTAAATAAGTGCAGAGCTCAAGCACTGACCTGGGACCACTGATACAGCTTAATTGTACTATCTATGGCTCGGTTTTAGCCTGCACCATCTAGCATATTCCCACACAATGTTTTGAAACAGCTGAAGGACAGTTTGCACCAAAGACCACCCCCTGTAAGCAGTTTTGATGTGGACAGCTTACTCTGGAGCATAAGAGAGGGCAGCCATTTGGACACCAGCTATGTCATGCCACTTGGTCTCAGAACCAGAGAACAGTTCCTGGACCATTTCATTTTTCAGGAGAGCTTTTGCCTCAGAGAAAAGCTTTGAGCCTTTTATGCATGGATTTCCTTGCTCAGCACCTAACTGCTGCTCCACAAAGACACTGAGGGCAAAGTGCCCATCCACCTTGCCAAGAAAACTGGGACAGCGTTCAGAGCCGAGAGGAAGAGAGGGATGAAGGAAACAAAGTCTGTGTGGGATGTAGGGTTGACATATAATTACACCCCCCTCAGTCAAAGCGTAGCCCTGTCCATTTATCTACCAAGCCACCTGCTGTACCCAGGGAGATGAAGTAGTGCAATGGGACACAACTGAGGACAAGTATACTTTCTGTTCCTACTGGAACAACAGATGGACCTAACTTCATTGTTACTCTGTTTCCCACCACACTGCTATTTACCTTTGTCTCCATCTGTTCTGCCTTGTCATGAGCTTATGTTGTGAATGCTCTGGATCAGTGACTGCACCTTGCCAAGCTCAGTGGGGTCCTGATTGCTGCCCGGAGACAGACTGTTAGACTATACATTCACAAGGGAAATTTATGCCATAGCTACTTAGTGAAATTCATACTATGCGGTCCAGACAGCTAGGTGCTTTGTGCTTTATTTGGGTAGAACTTAGTGGAATATACAAAGATGAACACACAAAAATGACAGTAAGTTAGACAGTAAGAATAACTGTAGGGAAAAAATGGGAACAAAGGATATAGTCCTTACTCAACTCCCAGCTCCAGAGAACATTTAAATCCATATGAGATTCGTATCTGTGTGTCTCTGCAGAGATTAAGGCCCAGGATATGATCAGAGACATAATATATTTCTAAATAAGGCTGGAAGAAATGGATGAGCTACTGATACTACTCCTTTTCTCCGATAATTCAGTAATAGACCACTTCACTTGTGATATGGGACAGCTAATTTCTAATTCATTTTTTTGCCAGGGTAGATATAAACACATATCTCCAACTCTAATCACTAGGCAGCTGGGTATGTGGAGATGAGATTTGGTCCCATCCACCAGTTGAGTACTCAGTAGACAGACAATATTTTCTGGCCCAAAGAAAGACTGAAAAACAGCAAATGTAGGTGTGAGTCTGTAACTTCTTGCTATGGCAGTCAGCTTGAAGCTGGCAGATCTGGGATTCCATCTCCACTGTTCAGTTTTATGTTGGATCCCACTGCATATATCCTACACAATAACTGGATCAGAAACCAACAGTCCTGAGGCATGTTAAGGAAAATTGCCCTAACAAATATGCTATAGAGAGCCCCCATTTGACTAATATTAACAATGTAACAGTATCCCTTTTCTTACTTTATTATAAATAACAAAACATAGTAAAGAAAATTAAACTTGAAGGCTTGAACACTCATAGATTTAAAAATTATTTAACAGAGTATTAATTAAAATTCATCATCCAATTTTTCCACCCATGGGAAACTGCCCTGCACAGGCAAAGGAAAATTCTGAGGGGCGAAATCAGACTTTGTTATTGGAAAATAATTTGTTTGCAAAGCTCCCATGCTTCATTTGTTGAAGAAACTTCAACATACAAAGGAGGACAAAGAGAAGAGCTTTTGAGGAGAAAAAGCAGTTTTATAGTTAATGCTGTGCATGGTACATGTAGAATTCTAATCTCCCTTCTTTCACCGTGGTCTTAATCATATCACTTAAACCAACTCCTACACATGCAGATGATAAGCACAGTGACTTTTATTTTCTAGATATCTACCATAAGAAAAATAAAATCAGATTTAAAGAATTAGCAAGAACTCATGACTGCAGCAAAAGCTATTTGAAGGTGCCCTGTCAGCTGCTATCGTTCCTGATAGTGATAAGTCTCCCAAGATATGAAATGCTAAGGAGTTTCAAATCAATCAAAAAGTACAATCTCATTGCAATTTCTTCTTCATGTCCCCATGCCTTGCGTATCAACCGTGATTAAAGAAGAGAAAAATATGTACTGATTCAATTAACTTTGTAGTGGAAGTGATCTGATATTATTAAATTTCCTTTACATGCTACTTCCAAACATTTCCCTGCTTGACCAGCAGGTCAATCTCCTTTCCTGACTGGATCCATATTCTATCTTTCTTCTTTAGTGTGACTGCACAGCCCTGGTTGCCTCTGTGTTTCTTGGTCCTGTGGTCTTTTCTGTCCATCTGTCTCCATCTGTTCTTCTGTCCCTGTTCTGTATTCCTCTTTCCTTCCTCAGACTCTTCTTTCCAGTTAGGTGCTATTCTTGGTTTTCTCTTCTTCCTCAGTGGTAACAGCTGAAGCATGAAAAACCCTAGAGAGACAGAGCATACCCATGTAATCTAGTGCAGGAGTGGGTTAGAGATCCCTGAACTAGTTCTAGTGAGAAAGTGCCTGATATTCCAGTAACAGTTTAGCAGATTTTTTTTTTTTATTTCTTCATGTTGTAACTATTTAACATCTATTTAATTGTTTGGGCTTGGCCAGAGCACGAGGTCTGAAAGATTTTTACTCATAATGAGTGAGTCATTTAAAAATATTCATTGTAGAAGGTGATAACACACATAGGAAAATGAGAATCAATATGCCTATAATGAGAAGCTTTGATTTCACAAAGTGTTTTGTGAGGCGCTAGCATCAGCTCAGTTTGACAACAGATCAAACCCAGCTCAAGACACACAAACAAAATAAGATTTTGTTATTCTGTGAGAAATAAATGTGAAATGAAGTGTGTGTGGGTGGTTAGGTCTATGCAGGCACATTTCCAGAGTCTTGATAGGGATTTCAGTGACACAGGCATCTGCCATTGGACATGAGCTTCTAAGTGCTAAAGATGTTTTCAGAATACTGTAAAGCCATATTGAATACCAATTCAGTGAACAGCGTGTATGGAAAAACACATTCCTCAAAAAGTATTGCCAGAATCTTATTACCATCTTTCAAAAATTCCTGCAGCCTATCTTAAAAAGAAAACATGCATTATAGTTGTTAGCCAAGACTGGGGTTGTCTAATGTATGCAGGATTGAAGAACCACTTTAGAACAATTTTGCAGAGGATTTCAAAAGATGAAAGTCTTTTATGCCTTCCATGTTAATGGAATTAACTAGCAGAATGAAATGAATGCAACTACATCTTTGCTGAACTTATATTTTGATACCTGAACATGATTTAGCACCGTATGCATGGAAAGGACAGACATTTACAATTTTCACTTAGTAAGGTATCAACGGCTTAGTGTTTATAAAACAGCAACTATTGATGAATATGAAGTCAAATGTTATGCAGTCTGCACTGGCAAATACGGAAGCAAAACCTGAATGGTTGCTATGACAACAAATGTAAACTATTGCAAAGTTGGCTTAGAACAGCAGGCCATAACCAAACAGAATCCAACAAAACAAATCAAACAGTAAAATATTTTAGTCTTATGAATCGTAAGTATATGAGTAACAATAATGATACTAAATGTGGGGAATGCAGCAGTAAGGCTGAATTTAAAAAGCTTCAGCTGAGAATGGGTACCATAATTCATTGCAAAGGCTCAAAAAAAAAAATCATTCTGGCTTTCTGTTTAGAATACACCCACTTCTTCTAACTCACTCCCAGAAATCATTACTTTATTCTAGAGAACAAGTAGTCTTTGTGGCAGATGCACCCCCAACACACACACACTATTACAGACCGAAACTTCTTGGAAGCCGCATGCTGACTACTGTCACATACACACCCTAGCTGAAAAGCAGGGAAGCTTAGGCCTTCAGTCAATGAGAACTAACATAACCATATATGACCAGGGGTCAGATTCAACTAGGGTATAAATGGAGCCCTGCTGGAGGTCAAAATGAGTCGATCCTCCTCAGAGCAGTGGTCTGCAGTCTGGGATTCTCTGTGTGGGCTGGGACACCACATCCAGTGACTCCCGCAGGTTGAGACCCCTCACCTTTCTAGATGAGTGAATGTGCATTTTGGATCCTCGTTTCTAAAACTTAAGAATTCTTAAATTTTCTCTGTAGTATTAATTCTGTTTTACATCTTGAACCTGTGGTTTATTAATCTTCTCAGAGTATTAAACAGTTTGGTTAGCATAAAGTTGTTTGGTTAGAATAAAGTTTATTCCAGCACCTGCCTAATTTAATTTTGTAAGTCTTCACAACAGTTTTACATACAAAAGTTCCAGAAAAGTTTATTTCAAGAATTTTACTTAAGACTGAAGTGTTTATAAAGGAGATTCTGTTTTATTAAGGGTACAGTTCATCTCCAGGCTCTGCTTTGTATCATCATGGAAGTAATAATGTTTTTCTCTTAGTTTTAAAGAAGAAAACATCTTAATAGATAAAGCTCACCTAAACCTTAACAAAATAAAAATTTAAGAAACCAAATCAACCCTAACTCCCAAATGGTAATCTTATTTTTCGGAATCACCTAACTCCATAGGCACACAGGTGTCTTTGAGTGCCTACAGTTATCTACCCCTACATGCAGACATATGTTCTGGGAACTATGATGGCAATTCAGATTAACGTAGGCAGCCACTTAGTCTCCCATGACTGTCAGGAGGAGATGATGACAGCAACCTTAAGCATAGGAAAGCAGATCAGGATTTAAGTCCTTCCCAGATGACAGTTAGCACCCACAGCTTGCTTATTTGCAGAGAGTACTCTGAAACAGTGGTAAAAGCGGCAATAAGACTAAAGGGAGGTAAAAATGGTCTGAACAGTAAGACATGAGTTAATTTCTTGTAACACAAATTAATAGAAGATAAACTCTAGCTGCAGGTACTCTCAATTATAACACCTCATTATGGCATATTCTGGCTGAGACCAGAATATGGTCTTTCAAATGCAGCTCTCTTTCAAATGCAGCTGGGTCAGCATGCAGCCCAGGAATGCATGAATCATCAGACCATTAAGAGAGTAATACATTGTGTGGGGTTATGACACTCGGCAGGAAAAGTAGACACATAAGGTTTTTCAGTTTTGGTTGTGTTTTTTTTTCCTCAGGCTGTTTTAATTTTTTGTAGCCTATGTTGGTTGTACATTATTTGCATTCCTATTCCAATAAGCAATGGTCTGCATTCTCCTAAGTTAGATTCAAATTTCTTCTTACTGTCTCTCCTTCCGTCCCCAGGAGTCTTGTGTTTTTGACAATGTATCAGCTCACCTCTAAAGCTGTTGTCTCCCCTTCTTTCTTACTGTTATTATAGCCTAGTGTTATGAAACTCTTCTGCAATGTGAGACATGAAGACTGAAGGCAGCTCAGACTGAGTCAAGATAAGACCAAGTGTATCATATTATCATGACTGTTCTGATCACTAGGCTAAGAGGCAGTAAGTGGGGATTATTGTTTTCATTGTGGAAAGGAAGCTCACTTTTCGCCATTAGACAGATGTTCTTTGGAGATGGACGGCCATACCAGATATTAAGTCAATGTGACCACAGAGGATCTCTTATTTCTTCCAATGCAGGGAAAAGCATAATGACTGCAAAGAGATAACCACCTACTTTACACTGGCTCTTAGGTGGATGGCAAATCTTCAGAGGTACTTACACTTTTCATGGATTCATAGAATCACAGAATCATAGAATGGTTTAGGTTGGAAGGAACCTTAAAGAACATCTAGTTCCAAGCCCCTTGCCATGGGCAGGGACATCTCCCAGGAGACTCCCCCTCCAGCCAACCTTGCCTTGAACACGTCCAGGGATGGGGCATCCACAACTTCCCTGGGCAACCCGTTCCAGTGCCTCACCACCCTCATAGTGAAAAATTTCTTCCTGACATCTAATCTAAATCTACCCTCTTTCGGTTTGAAGCCATTACCCCTCGTCCTATCATTTCATGTCCTTGTAAAAAGTCCCTCTCCAGATTTCTTGTAGGCCCCTTTCAGACACTGGAAAACTGCTGTAAGATGTCCCAAGAGCCTTCTCTTCTCCAGGCTGAACAACCCCAACTCTCTCAGCCTGTCCTCATAGCAGAGGTGCTCCAACCCTCTGATCATCTTCACAGCCTTCCTCTGGACCCGCTCCAACAGGTCCATGTCCTTCTTCTGTTGGGGGCTCCAGAGCTGGACACAGTACTCCAGGCAGGGTCTCACGAGAGCAGAGAGGCAGAATCACCTCCTGTGACCTGCTGGCCATGCTTCTTTTGATGCGGCCCAGGATGTGGTTGGCCTTCTGGGCTGCGAGCTCACATTGCCAACTCATGTTGAGCTTCTCATCAACCAATACCCCCAAGTCCCTCTCCTCAGGGCTGCTTTCGACCCATTCTCCTCCTAGCCTGTATTTGTGCATGGGATTGCCCCAACCCACCTGCAGGACCTTGCACTTGGCCTTCTTGAACTTCATGAGGTTGGCACGGGCCCACCTCTCAAGCCTGTCCAGGTCCCTCTGAATGGCATTCCTTCCCTCCAGCATGTCAACCACACCACACAGCTTGGCATTGTTGGCAAACTTGCTGACGGTGCACTCAATCCCATTAAATCCATGTCTCTCCAATTTAGAGATCAGGATGTCATATGGGATAGTGTCCAATGTTTTGCACAAGTCCAAGTAGATGACATCAGTTGCTCTTCCCTTATCCACCAATGCTGTAATGCTGTCATAGAAGGCCACTAAGTTTGTCAGGCATGATTTGCCCTTAGTGAAGCCATGCTGGCTGTCACCTATCGCCTCCTTATTTTCCATATGCCTTAGCAGAGTTTCCAGGAGGATCTGCTCCATGATCTTGCTGGGTACAGAGTTGAGACTGACTGGCCCGTAGTTCCTTGGGTCATCTTTTTTCCCTCTTTAAAAATGGGGGTTATGTTTCCCCTTTTCCAGTCAACAGGAACTTCACCAGACTGCCATGACTTCTCAGCTATGATGGACAGTGGCTTGACAGACTCATCCACCAGTTCTCTCAGGATCTGCAGATGAACCTCATCAGGTCCCATGGATCTGTACACCTTCAGGTTCCTCTGACAGTCTCGGTCCTGGTCTTTTCCTACAGTGGGCAGTTCTTCACTCTCCCAGTCTGTGCCTTTGCCTCCTGCAACTTGGGAAGTGTGGTTAAAGCCCTTGCCAGTGAAAACTGAGGAAAAAAAGTCATTGAGTACCTTAGCCTTCTTCATGTCCGAGGTGACCAGGTCTCCCGTTTCCTTCCTGAGTGGGCCCACATTTTCCCTAGTCATCCTTTTATCGCTAACGTACCTGAAGAAGCTTTTCTTGTTGCCCTTTACATCCCTCATCAGATTTAATTGTATCTGGGCTTTAGCTTCCCTAACCTGATCCTTGGCTGCTCGGAAAATTTCTCTGTGTTCCTCCCAGGTTACCTGTCCTTGCTTCCACCCTCTGCAGGCTTTCTTTTTGTGTTTGAGTTTGTCCAACAGCTCCTTGTTCATCCACGCAGGCCTCCCGTCATTTTTGCCTGACTTCCTCTTTGTTGAGATGCATCACTCCTGAGTTTGGAGGAGGTTTCTTGGGCCCCTCTTCCCTCCAGACCTTTATCTCATGCTACTCCATCAAGCAGATCCCTGAAGAGGTCAAAGTCAGCTCTCCTGAAGTCCAGGGTAGTGAGCTTGCTGTTCGCCCTCCTCACCACCCTCAGGATCTTGACCTCCACCATCTCATGATCACTGCAGCTAAGGCTGCCCTTGAGCATGACATTCCCCACCAGCTCCTCCGTGTTGGTGAGAACAAGGTCCAGCATGGTACCTCTCCACGTTGGCTCCTCTGTCACTTGGAGAAGGAGGTTATCATCAACACATTCCAAGAATTTCCTGGATTGCTTATGCCCTGCTATGTTGTCCATCCAACAGATATCAGGATAGTTGAAGTTCCCCATAAGGACCAGGGCTTGTGAATGTGAGGCTGCTCCTGTCTGCCTATATAGGGCCTCATCCACTCGGTGTTCCTAGTCAGGTGGCCTGTAGCTGACTCCCACTGTAACATCACCTGTCCCTGCCCTCTCTTTAATCTTGACCCATAAGGTCTCGGTCAGCTTCTCATCCATCCCCAGGCAGAGTCCATGCACTCCAGCTGGTCCTTGACATAAAGGGCGAGACCCCCTCATCCCTTCCCCTGCCTGTCCTTCCTGAAGAGTCTGTATCCTTCCATTCCAACACTCCAGTCACAGGAGCCGTCCCACTATGTCTCCATGATGCCAATTAGATCATAGCCTTGCAGTTTTCTGAAGTATGCACCAGGTGTGTATGTTGAGAGAATTATATCTCCAAAATCAAATATGAGGACATTTTAAATAGAACCAGTGCACTGGTCACTGATTATAGGGAGGGAAGACAGTATTTGTACTGCAGATGGGAAGGGCTAGCCAACTACTTCTATAATATTTCAGTGTAGTAACACTTATCGGCACTAAGGAGGAAAACCGACTTAATTGTTGTAAAAAATCTTGTAGGAGTAGGATTAGGTTCATTGGAGAAAAAAAAAACAAAATGCCTGAGGCATTAGCTTTGTAGCATCTTCCTGTCACCTGCAATAGCTAAAGACAAACAGAACTGTAACTCCCACTCTTTCTGTGGGTATTTGGTGTTGAAGGGAAACTAAGAGAGATAGCTGAGTGGTGAGAGAAAGAATACAGAAGTCCCTCACGAACGTCAGTGATCCACTCAGCAATGGTTTTTTTTCCTTTTTCTTTTTTTTTTTTTTTTAAGAAAGTTCATTAATTTGCTATATACTTTGAATAGGTGTGTGCAGAAGACACATCAGAGCACCATTTAACTCTTCTATATCTTTCACACAAAACATACGTGGCTATACTGAATCACTGAGGAATGGTTAATACAGTCTTGCCTAAATCAATTCCAGAGCAAATGATAGCATGGACTTCTTCCTGGAAAGTCAAAGAAAATCAAAGTGTTGGGTTGGTTTTTTTTGTTCTTTTTTTTTTTTTGTGGGGGGAGAGGTGCTGCTAATACTGTCATCAATTGACTATCACACACTTATGGCTGAGCATATGTTCCTAAATTTGAGCCACAGACCTTAACTGTATTCCCACTAAGATTAATGGGACTTGCTGGGTAATCAGCACTTTTAAGTGTCAAACAGCTTTAGCTGCCCAAGCTGCAGAACTGCATACAGGTTTTGCCGATTAAGGGCTGTGCACCAAATTTAAGGGCTCTAGCTGATGAGTGTCTAAATAAGACTTTTTCAAAGAGTTGGATTTTTAGAAACTGCTGAGTGCCCACCCTCAGAAAATCTGTTTTTTCATGTATTCTTAGGGCTTTGATTGACAAGAAGGCTAAGACTGGGATGGCTGAAAAGGTTACTGTGTCCCCCATCCCTGCTGTTCCAGAATCAGATTCTGATCCATGGCAGCAGCATTCTGTCAGCTCAGCCTCTTCATTCGACTAACAAGTAACTTGTGCAGAAGGACAGGGCAGGCAGAGGGAGTGGTAATGTTTTTCACCTTCCCAGCCAACACTACTTCCCCCCATGCATTGAAGAATACCCTAAGGAGATGAATTTTCTGAGGGTGAACACTCAGCAAATTCTGAGGTCCTTTAAAGAATCCTATTTGGACAGTTAAATATGTGGATGCTAAACAAAAATCATAGGTCACACAATCCCAGATTATGAACCTAAAAGATCCTTCTTGAAATCCTGTCCTGGTATGAGGTAAAACAGGACCGATTTTGCTCAGTAACTTTACTTTTTAGCTAGGCCTCTTCTAACTGCTGAAATTAACAGCATGTTGTCCAAAAAACTGTTCACTCTCACAGAGATAAGACCCATGTTTATAGCTGATACCAAGGAATGGGATGCAGAGAGGCTCCTGCTTATACTTATTGCCGTAACAACCAAGGCCAGCCAACTTTGTTACTTGCTCCGTTGGAGGGTCGGAAGTGGAAAAGCGTAGAGGGGTCACACCTGTGGGGAGGAGTGGACAGGACAGGAGACCCCAAACTGACCAACAGGGTATTCCATCCATCTGCCTCATGCTCAGTATAAAAGCTGAGGGATCAAAGGGTCAGTACTCTCTTTCTTCAGTGGCTGGTGTCCAAGAGGGATTCTGTCTGCTTATCTACCTTTGATCCCGATCCTGGATCCAGATCCAGAATCCAGTTCCCATCCATTGCTAATTCCAGTCTGGGACTTCCCCAGTGCCTGCTGGTGACGGGATCATCATCCTGGAAGCTTGATACAGTTTTGTATATATTTCATTCTTTTCTTTTCATTATTTTATTATTAATATTTCATTAAAGTAGTTTAGTTCCTTCTAAACTCATAAGTTTTTCTTTTTCTCTCTCTCCTGTCTCCCTTCAAAGCAGAACAGGAGAGAGAGAGCATCTGTCATTCTGCCAGATTGGGCCAATCCGGCCCAAACCACAACAAATCCTTATTTTAGACTGTAGAGTTTGCACTAATGCCCATGTAAGACAGTTTACCTTACTGTACCACCATCTACACAAAGTGTTTTTCAAGACCTTCCTTAGTAGTTTACTTTTCTTAAACACCTTAAGTGCTGTTAAACCTTGGAAGTAGGTTTTTTAATATATTGCATACATTTTTGTGGTGACCTTCATCATGTTGTTTTGTATTATTATTTCTATTTTGTCTTCAGTCTGAGTATTAAAGTGATATAAACTTCTCTGTCACCAAAGGTTGTTTAGTGAGCAGCATAGGCACAATGAAGTGAAACTTTTTATTTTTTGAATCTGTGCAAAGAGCACAGAGAACTGAAGTGCCTGTTTCTCAGTGGCCCATATTATTCAAACTTCAGACTTATGTAGATTTTCACATTTCACATTTTCCACATGTGCAGTGACTATATTTATGATCCTATCCCTATGTTGAATGAACTTTAAGAGAGTAAAAAAAAATAATTAAAATTAAAAAAAATTAAAATTAAAATTGTAATCTCAATAGGAAAGAGGTGCACTATCCCAGAGCAGACACTAGAAGAAGACACTCTACCTCATCAAAACAAAGTACCAAAAGTTCCTGGTTGTGAAAACAGAAAGGCAACTCTCTTTAACATTTTTCTCCCAACCTGGCTAACTAGCATATAAAACAGTGGAGCTGTGCCCATGCATTCTCCACTTATTTCTCTTATTTCGCCTCATTTTTCTCTTGTACTTTTACTGCCCTGCAAATTCAGGTCTAGTCCTATATCGTGGAAGGTATGTGATGGAATAATCTTTTCCAGCTCTTTTGTCCTCAAATTTGTTCAGTCATATAAAGGGGTATAGATACCCACAGACAAATGGCTGTATTGATACAGTGGTAGTCCAAGCATTTCAGTGCTCCTGGCCTTCATGCAGAACTGAGGGTAACAAGAGTCCAACTAGAGGGAGATCAAGAGTTCTTGTAGGGAAAGAAGGGCTGCCTGGACTTCCAAATGAGTCTAATCCAGAATAAGGTTGCTGTTCTGTGACACAAGTGTTTTGATATAGAGAAATATCTTTCCAAGCATTCAGTGGATAGGTCTGAGCTTTTTCCTAAAGCTGACTAATTCAGCAAAGAATGTATTTTGGTTTCACAGATATGTAAGCTTTAAACATGTATTATTCCCTTTCAAATTACACTTTATAGAGTATTATACCCTGGGAGAAATTATTCATAAATGGCACTAATGAGTGTCAAGCTGCATTGCAAGGCATTTTGAAAATTGTCCTATTAATTAATGGAGTAATTAAGCTTTTGTCAGTGACATATCATATTTCTGACAGGAATAGATGGCCTGTGTAAATCTGTGCTAGGCAGCTATCCAGGCAGCCACTGTGTTTAATGGATGGCAGCAATTTAGTCCAGGTTTACGGTGATGGGACCACCTACATAGGGGGAGTTGGCAACCTGCATACACAAACAGCACTTTGCACTTTTGCTCAGTAAAATCGTCTTAATTCTAGATTGATGTAGCCCTCCCTAGGATGACACATTAGCTTTTTGCCATTAAACCATAAGTACTGTTTCTCTGAGCTTTTGTGACAAAAATGTCAATTAACTTCCAACTTTCATTTCCATTTAATTTTGTATTCTCATTCTATTTGCATATTAATGTGAACATGGTGCAGAACTGTTAGATTAAAATACCTTGCTAAGGCTAATAACATGTAATGCATACTTATTGAGTGTAATAGTTATGAAAACATAAAACTTTTAGAAAAATACATTTTCAAGTTGCCATCTTTTTCAGAAAAAAATTTGTTCAGACACCTCTCCCATCATCCCACTACCAAAAACCCTAAGTGGGTGACATGTACAAAGATAAACACTAAAAATAAGAATAAGAGGGGGAGAAACATCTAAGTGCAGATCAACACAATAAATATATATATATGTATATATCATTTTATTTCCTTAGCAACAGATCTCTATTAATTCTAATATTAATAATTTATAGCCTGGCTTAATTTATCAAGGTCTTAAAATTGAATCCAGAGGAAAAAGGGCATAAAAAGGAACTGCGTTGGTGGACTGATTTTACTTCCATGTGGTTACACAGTCCATATGCTTAGATTTATTAGCTGCGTATCTTAGAACACATCTGAGTATTTTCAAATGTAGATGAGCACAATTATTGAGGCAGCACTGACATAAAATATCAACTGTCTTGCTTGGGATAAAAAGCAGCAAGCTAACCTCAGCACAACGCTGAGTGGTTTTTGTCAGTTTCACGAAGCTGCTAGACTCCACAGAATTTAGACACTCAGCATTGCCTGGCATAATTGACATGATTAAAGTTTGCAAATGTCTTACATTTAAAATATTGGGCCAAAGCTACTTCTGATATATCTAACTGAATCAATCAGACACACCAATGATTAAATTGCACAAGAGTGAATACAATAACTAAATATCTATGTATGTGAAATAACAACTGCCTGATCCCATTCAAAATACATGATTCTGGACTGAAATTTCATTTGGCTGCTGTAAAAACAGAAGATATGGAAGCTAATTCAAGAGATGAAACAAATATAACATACGGATGACACGCTTGACCCTCCTCATGGTCAAGAAGACAGCTTGAATATCAGCTCCCAGGATAACTCCACTGTCCTGAAAGACTCTGGATTTGGACTGCTTAGATTTCAGTTGTCAGAGGTTTTAGAATATTCTTTCAAGCATTCCCAACATCACTTTAGGAGGTTTGGTAAGCATCCAATACATTTAAATTAAAATGGTGATTCATTACAATGCCTAAGACACAGAGTTACTTTGTCATAAATGATAAGTAATCTGCACTTTTATATTAGCTCAATTACCAGTAATAGAGTTTTAATGCTGTACTTACATGGTGTTAGAGGAGAAATCTTCAGCACTACTGGATTTATCTCAAGAAGGAAATGAAAACTAAATTGGAAAGGCTGGTACAGAAGAAATCCTGATAGGACACCAGGGAATGGAAGTGAGGACAGAGGCCTTGTCAGTCATATGAATTGAGAAAGAAAGAGTAAAGAAAGAAGATTAAAACACGTTGTGTGAAAGGAGAAGGTAGTGCACTTGAAGAAGGAGAAACATAGCAACATCTATAGGGCAGAAAGGGTATTAAAAATGGAGGAAGAGAAAGAATAAGAAGAGTTATAAGGTCAGTTATGTGGAACTGGCCTGCTTGTAGATAAACAGAATAATAACATTAGAAATTTGATAGAAAATGCAAAGAGATTATGCTGATTGTATACTTTTTCCTGCAAAAGTCAGATCTTTCTCGAGGGAGAATGCAGAAATCCCTTTCAAATGATTCCCAGTGAGTCCCTTCACTGCTTTAATTCAAATGTGGCTGTTTCTGGTTAAATTTTCAACCCCAAATTTAGATAATTTCCACAACTGTTGAGCACTTTTACCCAGGGCTTAATGGGATCTAATTTTTGAAAAATCGTACTACTTCTACTTTAATGAGATATCTAACAACAGCTTGAAAAATATTAATTTTGTCAGTCAAGCTGGAAATATTTTCCTGTTCTGTAGATGTTGTCCCTTGGATTCACAAACTGGTCTTTTCAAAGAAAGATGGGAGTGATACCAATGGAATTTGGACCCCCACATAGCTAGAGATCTAACTGCATAGTTATTTTGGACTTAAATCAGCTAAAGGCAGATCATGGGACATAGCAATTCATTATAAAAAAAAGAACAAGGAATTATAGTTGAAAATAAAGTCCATCTCCAAAACTCCCGTACTTCCTTCCCTTCCCTGCTGAAATAAAACAGAAAAAACAAATCAAAAAAGTGTTTGAAAAGCATCACACGAGGGGGAAAAGCAACCAATTAACCAAACAAAAAACCCCCCAAACAAACAAACAAAACACATAAAACTTCCAGAATCAGAAATGCAGGTGCACCCCAGAAAGAAACAAAACAAAATAAAATAAAACAACAAACAAACAAATAAAAAAAACCCCAACAACAAAAAACCAACCAACCAAACAAAAAAACCCTCCACCCCATAAAATGCTGGAATCTGGAAAACTCAGCATCAATATTCCTGCTGTATCATACTTTGCTACATGGTAAATTTAGAATGACCTGCTAAGGGCTCACTAAACAGCCTTTGATGAGGTTACTCATCTGGAATGTGAGAGATTGAGATTGAAATCTCTCATCTGCCCCAGACAACCCAAGGACATGAATCAGGTGTGGTATTCTCTCTCTAACTAACACTGTTGATCACAAGGTTATTTGTCCTGGGATCCTGTACCTGCTCTCCATTAGACCAGAAATTCCATAGTCTAACTGAGAAACCTTTCTGACTGAAAAGTCTGTCAAAAATGTGACACTCCCATCATCAATAAGTTCCATAGTTACAGAAAATGGCTGTCCTGTACCAAGACCATGACAAGTGTCAGCTTTTTTTGTTGGTTTTTTTTTTTTTAGGAAAGCTCCTTTATCGTTCCTCTAAATTACCTATACTTTACTATCTGACTCATCCAGGTCTCTTTGCTGCTTTAGAATCTTAAATTATCTCCAAAACCTCTTTTCTATTTTCCCTTCAAGCAACAATTGACCACATCATTTAGAGCTTTTAGCACTTTCTGGAGTCAAATAGCCTACTCTCCATAAAATCAATTTTAGCAAATCAGTTGTAGAAACGATAATAATTTCTTCTTTGTTGTTTGTTGTTTGTTTTTTTTAAAATATGTACTAGAAGACAAAAGAAAAAAAAAGCCTGACAATATATTACTTAGAAAATGTTTCTTTACTAAAACCATTTATCATGTTCCTGGTTCAATGTATATCACAGAACACCTTGTCATATAAAAAGTAAAAATAACCATAACATCATAATACTTATTTTTAATTTTTCTCCATGATTGGAATTAGGGCTGGAATTTCAGCAAAATTTCAGTACAAGCTTTGATTTGTCAAATTTTGCCCATCAGCTAATAGGACTCTTTTAATTCATGTTTGATTCACAAAACACTTACAGTACATGGGTATACACACCTTTTACATGTGTGAAAGACAATTATTTTAAATAATTGGTTGTTTATTATGTTGCAAAAATCTCTTTTTTTATCACTGGCAAGTTTAAGAATGAAAAAAGCTGAAGAAAACCTTTACCACTGAATGGAGTCAGAGAAAACACTAATGTTTCTGACATTGTTTAGATGTTCAGGAAAGCATTCATTTATTTTAGTATGTAAAAATATGAATTACTGCCATCAAAATTGCTACCAAAATTACTGAAACTGCACAAGATTCCTAAAGCTCAAATTTTGTCATCATTTAATGATGTAAACTTTTTAAAGAATATTTGTGTTATGTTGAGAAGGCAAATCTTTTTCTAACCACAAACAAAGTCAATTCAAAATGAGAACATCTGAGATGGAAAATACTCAAGTACATATCAGAGAGATTAAAAGAGACAAAATTATACCTGAAAGCCCTTTGTTTCCCTTCAGGTTTTATATTCAGTAAATTATAAAGTGATATTCATAGTTTTCTGTAATTTCTGAATTATTTGTATAGGAGATTTTAGCATACTAAAAAGTTCTTTTGGTGATGCATCAAAAAGAGTGATCAAGGCAACCCAAAGCTTAACAACTCACTAGCAGTGTGATCTCTTATTTGTTATTAGAAACAATTAATATTCCTGAATGCAAATAAGGAGGATATGAGCAGCAACCCAGTATCATTTTTACAAAGTAATGTTTTCTGAAAACACCTCAGGAGCTGATGTCCTTTTTTAGTGTAACACATTTTAAATGTGCTATAGTATGCTGAATGCTATGTTGTTGTTAGATTGATGGTGTCAGAATGACTGACCGCAGACTGTGTCACGCACAGCCCCTTCAAACAAAAGTCACTCAGGAAAATGGGTTGGTGAATAAGGTCACTTTGCTCCTCAGTTCTTCAGTTATGCAAAGAACATAAACACACTGTTTTGGACTAGCATCGAGACAGTGTATCAGCAAAGCTGAAAGCCTAATTGACTTCAAAAGCCTCTCTATCTTTTGTTCACAGTGTTGAACCTCTAAGCTGGAAAATACAAAATGTGCCTGAAATGAAGAAATCTAGAAGAAAGCTCTTGCTTGCAGCCTAGTGTTTTGGTGAACTACAAAGTATTTTCTGTAGTGAGAGACACATTCTGTCTTAATTTACTTCTATTTTATGCCATATATGTTTCACTTATTTTCACTTCTTCTAAAATTCTGAGAATGAGGATACAAATTCTTAGGCACTTAAATGCATACAATCCCTTAAAGTTCTTGAAATACTTTAAAGTTCTCTAAGATGAAGTTGTTAGACTAGCTTATCTTACCAAGCTAGATCCTGTAAATAACGGGACGGGCATACAAAATGAACCGGAATATTTCAGATCTACTAATTTAGATAATGTGTGCAGATCTGCATACTGCCCACAAACATGCTGTATTTCATTTTTATTCTTCCCATAAATCTTAAGCACAAACTTGCACTGTGAAGCTCAAGTAAGCAAATACGTCTTGCTATAGTAGATGCTGTGATTGCCGTCATGAGAGATGTTCTCCCACAGAGGACTAATTTTTCCTGAAGACTGAATTGATGGGATAGGTTTATTGCTCTTCTGGAATGGCTGAGAGTAGAAAATGTTTTAAAAGTTTTCTTAATTACATCAGAAATCAAATGCTTAACACGAATATAATAGTGTTAATGTAATATAGAAGAAAACTGACAGTGCAGTCATATGAGATAATATACCTGACTCCTGAATTATACTTTTGGCTATGCATTATTTTTGGTCTATCTTAAAAAAAAACACACAAGGAAAGCTACTGGGCAAAAGAAAGAGGTGACAACTTACTACCTTTACTTCTTTATATATTAATTATATTTCATTAGTTCTAGGATTTTCATTTTATATTTATTATCCTTTGTTTATTAACATAATGAACAGCCATTTACTGAAAAAATACCTACAGAATAAGGAATTACTCTATGATAGAGCTGGGCCGATTAACACTAGTGAAGTGGTTTTGTTCACTGAAGTAGCCATCTCAGGAACATTTTGAGGAGAAGTCGTCATTCACATTGAAAGAAGTTTAGATAATTTTCTTATTCAATATTGACTGAACCTAGAATTTTGAATCATGCAGAGCTCTGCTTAGAGATCTTTTTACACATCCTGATGATGCTGAGGATGTTCTACTTCCACTGCTCATCAAAGTGTGGGGAGGGAAGAGGAGGGAAGAGGAGGTACCATGCTTCTTTTTATGTGAATGCTAAAAACTTGAAAGTGGACTGTGTAAAACTTGGAAGTGCATAGAACTGGCTGACATGGTCCGTCTGTCTCATTTTAGCGGAAAGAGAATTCAGTTATTTCAGAAATTAATGCATTAATAGTGTTACAGCGATCAGTATTACTTCTCCTCATTCACCAGGACTGTCCTGAGACAATGTGTCCTGAGAGGGCTTATGGGAGAAATGTTCTAACTTATGTACTTTTCAGTATGCAATAGTACCTAAATGTTCAAAACATGTGCAAGAAAAGGTTGTTTTCTGTCCCCTAAAGTCTTAGACAAGCTATATTTTCCAGTGAAATTTTTAAAAGGATACAAGAGCAATCATTCCATATTTCTGCAATGACTGATCATTGATCACTTGCTCCTGGTAACTGTAAATCCAAACACTCCCTCCTACGAAAACCACAAAGAATAATTCCATTAACTCTGACATTTGCTAATTCTGAGTCCTTAAAACTAATATAATATTTTAATAAAACACGAAAGGGAGTAGTGGATAGATTCTGATGCTCTCAAGCTTAGAGCAAACACTGACTCGGTGATATCAGGATTCTCATTTTGTTTGTCTGGGTGTTCTGTTAGCTGGAAAAAGCATTTTCCTGATTGTGGAAAGATATTTGACTTCTGTGGTATGTTCAGCACAATAGCTTTAGTTTCCAGTCCTGGATTAAGCCTACAGTGATCAACACAAAACTACCCAGTAGGTATCCTTAAACAGGATATGTATAGATAGATATATATATATATACACACAGGATTATATGATTCACATATTTTATAATCTCTTATGCCATTTTTTCAGGATCTTGTACCTTTCTCTAGCCTAGTCTCCTCCCCAGTAAAAAAAAAAAAAAAAAGTGACTTAACAAAAATGTGTTTATAAATGTTCAATATTGTAATATATTAATCACATGCCATGGTCATAGTTTTCTAGTCTGCTCTGGAGATACTGAATAACCTAATATTTGAGTAATTTCTTCTCTCTGTGTTACATATATTTGCTATCTGAATAAATTCTGCAAAGACTCTCCCATTTTCTGTAATTTTGCTCATGAATGTGTATTTCCACTACAAAAGATACTAATAAAATTGGTAGGTCTATGACTCATCTAATGTCTGATCCCCACTTCTTTCACTTCCACAGCTATCCACTAAGTTTTAATTAATGCCCATTGTTTTTGACATGCTAAAGATGTGATCCAGTCAGTTAATCTACAGTGAATATGGATGAAGACAAGTAATATGGTGAATTGCAACATAACAATTTTATGATAACATCTGAAATTTAAGCATTTATCTAGGGAGACTTTTTCCACATCATGATATGCCTCTTCTCCTCCCTTCGAAATATGGGAGGAAAGCAGGCAGACGGGCTAGCTAGCTGGCTGGCTGGCTTTATTCCAAATAGCTTTTCTCAAAGACTGTTGATAAAAATGTTGTTTAAAGATTTTACTGTAAGATTCAAAATAAGATATTATAAATATTAAAATAAAAATTATTTAATGGTATAATTTTTAACACTTGACAGAAATCACAGAATCGCAGAATGGTTGATGTTGCAAGGAATCATCTAGTCCAATCTACTTGCTCAAACAGGGGCAGATTGTTCAGGACTGTGTCCAACTAGGTTTTCAATATCTCCAAGGATGGAGACACCACAGCCTTTCTGGGTGACCTGCTCCAGTGTGGACCACCCTCACAGTAAAAATGTGTTTTCTTGTGTTTAGATGGAATTCCATGTTTTTTAATGTGTGTCGATGTCCTCTTTCCTGTCACTGGCCACAGCTGAGGAAAGTCTGACTCCCTTGCTTTCATTCCACCACCGGGTTTTTATACACACTGATAAGATCCCCTTGAGCCTTCTCTTCTCCAGGCTGAACAGTCCCAGCTCTCTCAGCCTGTCACATGAGACATGTGCTAGGTTCTTAACCATATTTGTGGCCCTTCACTGAACTTGTTCCAGCATCTGCTTTCTTATACTGGGGAGCCCAGCACTCCAGATGTGTCTCACCAGTGCTGAGTAGAGAGGAAGAATCACCTCTTGACCTGTTAGCAACACTATTAAAATTGCTATAAATATGTTTTATAAAATAAACAATTCCTGAAAATGAAA
Organism: Burhinus oedicnemus; assembly: GCA_008921705.1. Taxonomy (NCBI): domain Eukaryota; kingdom Metazoa; phylum Chordata; class Aves; order Charadriiformes; family Burhinidae; genus Burhinus; species Burhinus oedicnemus. The sequence continues at coordinate 919,596 of VFFE01008976.1, forward strand.
TTGCTATAAAATTTAAGATAATCAGATATACTAGTATGTAGCAACCCTTTAGGGTTAAATTTTGCTGACAGCAAACTGCAAGAACGTGAGGCTCTGTCTTGTTGCACCTGCCAGAGAAATACTGCTCCTCATCAAAGTCCAGCTTTTATTACCTAACCATTAGTATAAACCTGCATTATTAAAAAACAAACATACAAAAGAAAAAAATAAATAACATGATAAATAGATGCAAACCCCTGTTTTTCAGCAGATTTGATGTAAATTTTTGTCTAATTTGTAATCCATGGTTAATTAACCAGTTTGGACCTGTTCAGTGGCTTATTAAGTTTGTGCAAAGTGAGAAGTTTCTTCCTTTACCATCTCTTGCCTATTTCCTTAAATTCTTCTTTCCTTGACACTTATTTTTGGCTTAACTTAGTTAAAATTTTTAACTTCCAAAGCATTGCACAAGAGGTCTGCCAAAATCTGTTAGAAGTATTACAGCCTTTCTGCAGCTATGTCTGCATGTTTTCTGTTTGTTCATGAAGTCAGGACGGGGAGTGGGGGGTTAATTTATTTTTTATGTAATTATTTTTTTTTAGTTTGTTTGTAGCACCTGATCTAATAAGGTCTGCTGCTTCTAGGTGCTGGTAAGGGTCTCCAGAGGCGCATCATACAAGACAGGTGAAGGATGCGTAAGTCTGTTGTTTTGCTTCCCATTTACACATTTTTACAGTTCAAAGAGATACGACCATGGAGTTTTGCAGGAGACAGCTTTTATATTCTGATTTCCATACTTACAGATTTGACCTGCTCTTTTAGTCTGCTACCTTCAGGCTGTAATCTATCTATGCCTCTATAGAGCAACCTGATAGATGTAGCACTTCTTCCAAATTTAACTAGGAGCTAACTGGAAGATGCTGTTTCAACAGTTTACCTGTACTGTCTCTATGGCAAACATCACAAGGTCTCCCTAGCTAGGTCTTGTGGAAGGTCACTCTGCCTTCATCTTTGTTTTGCCCCTGGACTAGCTCTTAAAAAGCAGCAGCTAATTTTGTATCCCTTGGGTCTCATTCTAAAATTAAGAATTTAGGTTATGATCACAGAGTCTATAAAGTTTCTTAGGACTAAGCAACTCAGAAACTTTGCAAAACGTGTTAAATATTCAACCAGATAGTTTTCTAATGTAATGTTCTATTCAGATTACAACCACAGCATAATTCATACACCCTCTTCTTTGAATCTTGAAAAGTTTCTTTTTGTATGTGTCAAGCTCTTTTTCAACAGTTTGTTTTCATTATTCATAGCTGTCTTATATGTGTGTGTGTGTATATATATATATATAAACATTTCTATAGCTTTTGCCCTGTAACAACAGCTAGACTCAAGTCCCCACAGGCCAGTTGGTTTAACTCACTAGTTTTCTCAAAAGCTCTTTCACTAGACAGCAGCAGTGGTTTAAAGGTCTTCTACCAAGACACATCTGCTTTGCCTTCAGTAGCTGTGCAAAAGTTAGGTACAAGTTCTTGAAAACTAGTAGTACTTACTGTGTCCTTACTGTCTGCAGATTCAGAGCTTGATCCTGAGTTGGTTTAGAGCCTGTGCTATACCACACCTAGCTGTTAGATTTTTGTAGTTCAGATTAACAAACAGCCAGTGAGGACAATCAGAAGAATTAGACATGATGCATATTCAAATCTACCAAATGAGGTGTTGCTTGCATAGATTTTCAGTATCAGTTGCCAAACATATCTGTCTTTCTTGGTCTCTAATCCTCACCTCTTCCAACTGTTATTCTTTTCCCAAGTCTCTAACTTCTGTTACATCAGTCATATTTAACCTCACAGTTGTAGCTACTTCCTTCTTAATGGAAATCTTTCTTACTCTAATCTCTGCTGCCCTGATTCTTTCAACTTCAATATTCTTTCTGTCGTACTGTTTGTGGCAGACTTCATGTCACAGAGAGAAAAAAAAGGATCGCTGCCAGCTCTCTTTTTAGTGAGCCTACTCCACCCAACCTCAGACAACAGGACTCCTACAGGGCCACCTATTCAATTTTTTTTCTCAAACAGTAGCAGTCAGCCCTCACTGTGCACACAAACTCAGCAGCTGTTTCTTCTAGAGCCAGTCATAACTCATGTCTGTCTACCGACTTTACCCAACATAAACTAACTAATATGCTCATCACTTTCAATGTGAGGAGTCAGTGCACAGGCAGTTGCAAAAATCCTTTAAAATGCTTTCACAGTTATTCTAATGCAATTTTCAGCCCCTCATTGACTCAAAGATGTCTCTTGAGTATGACCTTTAATGAGCACATCTAAATTGGGTCAGATCAGTTATGCCCTAAGAGTGCCACTCTTTTTCCATTAGCTATAAATGGAATTTAGGATGATGAGCTTAGAGTTAAACATAACCATTTTGAACACCCTGGGCCCAATCCATTTTCCTACATATGGGCCTCCCTCTTCTGCCGGGGATCTGAAATTTCTAGCTGCCGCTTCTGGATGGTGCAAATCCTCTACAATGAAATGTGCCATATCCGCCAGTCTAAGCTGCTGGCTTAATTACACAAACCAGACTAAACATGTCTGTTTATACCAGAAAAGAATATGCTGTTAATGATATTTAAACTGCTTCAGTGTATCTGTTCTGGCCAAAGCTCCTAGTTAAAAAAGACTCCTATAAGTCTTCCGTGTCGTTTCTACCAGGCTTATGGGGATGCCTCAGGTATCCTTGAGTTCCTCAGACAGTACCAGATGCCCATGCTTCAGCAACGGAATCAAGACCTGAGTGGGATTCAATGTGAAATTAAGGTATCCAAATTTATGAGTTAGGCAAACCACTTAAATTAGGTATCTAAATGCAGGTATCTGCAATGAGGTAGATATCTAACTTCCATTACTGTCCACAGAGATCTTGAACTTAATTAATGGAATCATAGAATAGAATCATAGAATAGTTTGGGTTGGAAGGGACCTTTAAAGGTCATCTAGTCCGACGTCCCTTGCAATGAGCAGGGACATCTTCAACTAAATCAAGTTGCTCAGAGCCCTGTCCAACCTGACCTTGAATGTTTCCAGGGATGGGGTAATTGCCACCTCTCTGGGCAGCCTGTTCCAGTGTTTCACCACCCTCATTGTAAAAAATTTCTTCCTTCTCTCTAGTCTAAATCTACCCTCTTTTAGTTTAAAGCCATTATCCCTTGTCCTATTGCAACAGGCCCTGCTAAAAAGTTTGTCCCCATTTTTACTGAAAGCCCCCTTTAAGTACTGAAAGGCCACAATAAGGTCTCCCCAGCGTCTTGTCTTCTCCAGGCTGAACAGATAGAACTCTCCTAGCCTGTCCCTATAGCAGAGGTGCTCCATTCCAACTGATCATTTTTGTGGCCCTCCTCTGGACCCACTGCAACAGATCCATGTCTTTCCTGTGCTTAGAGCTCCAGAGCTGGATGCAGTACTCCAGGTAGGTCTCACCAGAGCAGAGTAGGGGGGCAGAGTCACCTCCCTTGTCCTGCTGTCCACGCTTCTTTTGATGCCGCCCAATTCACTTGCCTACATGGTATCTACTGCCATTTGAGAGGACTTAGGCAATCAAAGAAATACTCATGGGGTAGGCTGATCATACACGAGGTTTATGGACCACCCATGCAGTTTTGCAGTGGAAGCTGGAGGTTAGCTGCTATGCCAGATTTCAAATAGCACTAAACTGCTGTGTGTGTTTATCAACTTCCCAGTCAATACCATCACAGAGTCAAAATATCAGTCTAAAAACCTGAAGAGACAAACTGAATCTCACTCCTAAATTAGATGTTATTAGTCTTAAAGTGATTAACTGAGAGTTTAAGTGGCTGGCTGGTAAAATGGTTGAAAAATCAAAGGAATATGGTTCCTGCAGTTATTAGCAGTTGTATAGAATAAGCAATAATCTCAAGAAAGTGAAAGAGTGAATTAAAGTTTGTTTTGTTTTGTTTTTAATTAAATTTTCTAAAACGGTCCTTTTCATATAAATTGTTTAAGAAGCACCAGAAGAGGAATGGTTCTCCTAATCCTTTTTTTTCTTTGGATAATAAATGAACAAATTTCAATTTTTTTGACAAGAAAGCAATTAATTGCTGCAAATATAGTACCAGATTTCTTTCAGATTTGTCAGCTGAATATGGCTCATAATATTTCTTCAGTGTTTGCTTTATTTTAATCAAGTTTCCAATGCATTTGGTTTTGTACTAATTTATTCCAGTTTTGAAGTAACTAAAAAAACCCCAGAACTTAAGGATACTATTAAGGTCTGAAAAATGTATCTAAAAAATAGTTTCTTCTACAGGAATTAGAAAGATAACACATCTTCCTTGTGGAGAGACTGAAGAACCTTACATGTTTTCTGCATTTTTGCTTATTAAATTTAAGTGCATAACATCTTCCATGATTGATTTTGGGCATTTGAAGGCACAGTATTCAATTGAACCAAATCCACAGCTATGTTAAATTCTCCACAGTGAAAATAAAATCCATTGAAGCTGATAAACCTTTACCCCCTTTTTCCTAATACAGATCAAAGAGAAGGATACCTTTTTATGTTTCCAATGCTTGTATTTTAACAGGAATTATAACCTCATTTTTAACACCTCTTTTTGAATTATATGACCTAGTGCAGAAAACAATCAAAGTGTCTTCACTGTTCATATTACCGTTTCTTCTTGTTGATATTTTGAATATTTTTGCTGATGGCTCAGAAAATGCTGGAGTTAAATATAGCTACAAATCAAAGACAGAACGTAGTTAAAGCAACAAAAGAAAGGCTTCATAACCCAAAGAAGTGGCACCACATTAACTCCTCCCATTCCCCAAAGAAAAGGGATAAAAATTACAAATATAACAGGAGCATTTCACCTGAAACATCACTACAAAAAAAAAAAAAAAAAAAAAGAAGCCAGGGTATGTGAAAATACAGATGTTAGTCCCAGAGAAGAGATAGGAACATCTATTTTAAATTGGTAATTTGGTGACGTTAACTTGATTTAAAGAGATTTCTGGATTCACTAAACCCTTATTTAAGAATAAAATAAGACGTGAGTGATTTTACACCATTACCTCTCATTTCCACTAGTTTTATATTACTGTATCTGAGGGTGGCTGTAGACAACACAATTGAGCCAATGTAATAGCTTACCAGAAGGGAAGGTCACCTTTTCTTTGCCCTTCTCCCATACTCTCTTCTACTTTCTTTCTTATTTCTGTTGGGTTTTGCGGTTGACCAACTTCATGGTGAGCTGATTCAGTTCATGAATTTAGCACAAAATTAAGCTAAGAAAAATGATTTTTTTAAAAAAAAAAAAAAAATTTTTGCAGGTTTAATGAGTTGAGGCATCTATCAGCACAAAGTGCACAGATGGGAGCAGAAGAAGGAAAAGTTAGAGTGAGTGCCCCTTTTGTTGGCTGCATGTTGTTAAATCTTCACAGCTGTAAAGTCTAAGCACACCCTCAGTGACCTTTATTCATCCGCTGTTCTGTGAAGGCAACAGAAGCATTGCCTTCACGTTAAATGCATGAATGGCTCATCTGAAGTGTAAGGGCTTTTCAACGTAATTTAAGTTAATCTAATGCTGAAGTGTTCATGCTTTGTTCACATAGGGACAAAATGTTTGTAAAGTCATTATTAATAGAAAGCAAAGTCAAAGAAACTTTCAAAAATAGGCTAATCTGTGGGCTTTTTTATCTTTGAGAAAATAAAACAGTTGTATTTCTTTTTTTGAAGTGTTTCTTATACTGTGCACTTGCCAGTGTTCATGTGTGCAGGAGTGTGAGGAATTTACAGTAACA
>VFFE01008976.1:925413-946555 GCA_008921705.1 Burhinus oedicnemus
AGAATTCAGTTATTTCAGAAATTAATGCATTAATAGTGTTACAGCGATCAGTATTACTTCTCCTCATTCACCAGGACTGTCCTGAGACAATGTGTCCTGAGAGGGCTTATGGGAGAAATGTTCTAATTTATGTACTTTTCAGTATGCAATAGTACCTAAATGTTCAAAACATGTGCAAGAAAAGGTTGTTTTCTGTCCCCTAAAGTCTTAGACAAGCTATATTTTCCAGTGAAATTTTTAAAAGGATACAAGAGCAATCATTCCATATTTCTGCAATGACTGATCATTGATCACTTGCTCCTGGTAACTGTAAATCCAAACACTCCCTCCTACGAAAACCACAAAGAATAATTCCATTAACTCTGACATTTGCTAATTCTGAGTCCTTAAAACTAATATAATATTTTAATAAAACACGAAAGGGAGTAATGGATAGATTCTGATGCTCTCAAGCTTAGAGCAAACACTGACTCGGTGATATCAGGATTCTCATTTTGTTTGTCTGGGTGTTCTGTTAGCTGGAAAAAGCATTCTCTTTTCCTGATTGTGGAAAGATATTTGACTTCTGTGGTATGTTCAGCACAATAGCTTTAGTTTCCAGTCCTGGATTAAGCCTACAGTGATCAACACAAAACTGCCCAGTAGGTATCCTTAAACAGGATATGTATATATATATATATACACACACACAGGATTATATGATTCACATATTTTATAATCTCTTATGCCATTTTTTCAGGATCTTGTACCTTTCTCTAGCCTAGTCTCCTCCCCAGTTAAAAAAAAAAAAAAAAAAAAAGACTGCACCTTCCCAGCTTATTGCTGTTCCTAATAAGGACATCCAAATGGTTTGGGAACTTATTCCTTATATAACATAGAATGGCACTTTTTCTGTGCTTTGAAATTTCATAATCCTTAGTGCTTATCTCAACAATAATTAACCTTCATGGTAACTAGACAGATAAAGCTCCATAAATCTCCTGGTCTTCAATGCAGAAACTAACTTATTTTTTCCTTTGTCATTTGTGGAAATTAAAGAACAATCATAACCTTGAATTTAATTGACAGCAGAGTAATACAGAAAAATTCCTGTTTTTTCACCATATTTATTACTTTTCAAGTAAATATTGTTGAATCCCTAATAGCAATATTAAAGAACCTAAGCTGAAAATTTTTGAGAAATGCAAGAAAATGTAAGAAAATGTAAGAAAGAGTAACATTTCCCTTATGGCAAGGGGAAAAAAAAACCCAAATCCTTCTTTCTTTGAATTTTATAAAGAAGGAAATTGATATCCAGATAGAGAGCAAAATGGATTCATAGACAAATATGAATTTTTATATATTTAATATTGGCATAGTAAAGAATGTATCTAAAGTTATCCATGTCCCAATCAACTTATCTAAATATTAGTGTGAGTTGCCATCCAAAGATTCCTTACTTGCAAAATCATAGACTGATAGAATTATGAATGGTTTGGGTTGGAAGGAACCTTTAAAGAGCACCTAGTTCCAACCCTTCTGTCATGGACAGGTTTTCAGGACCCCCATCCAACCTGACCTTGGACACTTCTAATGATGGGGCATTGTGTGAGCCAACACAGGCAGGATGCAGGAACAACCACAAAACCATCGATGAAAGGCAAAGAACAAATTTAATCTCGATACCTCACAGAGTGGGGGATCTCCAAAGCAACACCCTGGCAGAGGCACGCAAGTGGGCGATGCAGGCACCATAAAGCGAGAGTCCTTGATAGTGAGAGAGTTCATGTCAGCAAGCGAGAGAGTGAGAGAGTGTCCGAACCTGCTGTTCTTGCCTGTATTTCAGGAATTCAAGCAGGCGTAGTTTCCCACTGTGCTTTGATCTTCTCTGACAGCAGAGCAGGAATCTCAGGTGTGTTTGATAAGGTGCCTCTGAGTCCATCATAGGCCTATGTTATCTAAGTCCAGATGTTCTACTTGTCGAGCACATAAAACTAAACAATGATTAGTATGATATATGTGTTTTCCAGTACCCCATGTGCAAGTCACTTGAACATGTTCACAGTCCTCCTCGACGATCTTCTGTTACTTTCCCAAGGCATTCACAACTTCTCTGGGCAACCTGGTCCAGTGTCTCACCACCGTCATGGTAAAAAATTTCTTCCTTATGTCCAATCTGAATTTGCCCTTTTTCAGTTTAAAACTCTTACCCCTTGTCCTATCACTACAGGCCCTGGTAAACATTCTCTCTCCATCTTTCTTATAAGCCCCCTTTAAGTATTGAAAGGCCATGATAAGATGCCCCTGCAGCCTTCTCTTCTGCAGACTTAACAACCCCAGTGCTCTCAGTCTTTCTTCATTGCAGAGGTGTTCCACTCCTGGCCATTTTCATGACCATCCTCTGGACCCACTCACACAGGTCTATGTTTTTCTTATGCTGGGGACCCCAAAGCTAGATGCAGAACTCAAGCTGGGGTCTCACAAGAGCACAGTAGAAATGGAGAATCACCTCCCCTGACCTGTTGGCAACACTTTTTTTGATGCAGCCAAGGATACTATTGGCTTTATGCACTGCAAACCCATATTGCCTGCTCATATCTAATTTTTCATCCATCAGTATTCTCAAGTCCTTCATCCCTCAGTCAGTACTGATACGGGGGTTTGCCCCAACCTGGATGCAGGACCTTGCACTTGGCCTTGTTGAATTTCATGAGGTTCACATAGGCTCACTCTTCAAGCTTATCCAGGTCCCATCCCTTCCTTCAAGCATATCAACTGCACCACTCAGCTTGGTGTCATCCGCATTGTCTATATCATTAATAATATATGGAACAGTACCCGTTCCAGTACGGAACCCTGAAAGACACCACCCTTTACTGATCTCCATTTGGACATAGAGCCATTGACTGCAATTCTTTGGGTGCAGCCATCCAGCCAATTTCTTATCTATTGGATAGTCCATCCATCAAATCCATATCTCTCCAATTTAGTGACATTCTGCTGAATTACTGAGCTAAATACATTGACTTATTTGACAGAAAGACAGCCCAGCTGGGGAAGAACCAGGCAAAGAGAAAGGCAGAGAATGAGCAAGGTGAGGAGGAGAATTGTAACAGTTCAGGCATAACATGCAATGGCAGCATAAGATCCATCGAATGAGTAGAGAAAGATTAAAAAAAAAAAAAAAAGTTCATAGATCTTTTACACTAGAAAAACATAAATGAAGAAAGGAGTGTAAGCAAAGCTGCATGAAGTAGTTATAACCAAGTTTTTTATAACCAACTTGCATGTAACAAATATGTGCACATACAGAAAAGATGAAGTTGTTAATATGTCCAAGGCAAACTATAACTCCACCAATGGACAAAAGTTAAAATTTCTAAACAGTTACACACTTCTAAAATAACCCAAAACACTAAATTGTTACCAAAAGTAAAATGCGTCAAATTCTGGAAAGACTCAGCTCAATTTATAAAATGAAGGTTACTTACTCTAAGTGGGTCGGTATTGGTTGTTGGTTTTTGCTTGTTGCTATTTTTGGTCTTTTTTTTCTTTTTTGGTAAAAATATTAACATAGGCTTATTTCATGTAGAAAGAATTAAATTTCAAGATGGATAGAGGTGTAAGTTTTGGAAATACAGGTTTCCTCTATGTATGCTCTTTACCCTTCTCTGAGACCTGCCACTTTTTTCCATGAAAACAAATGTGTTTGGGGCTTTTAATAGGCTTCAAGCATAAATATGTGAATAGCATGGCTTCTAACTAAGCTGGGATCTGCAGATTTTCACAGCTTCTGTGATGTGAAAGACCATAGGTAATACCTAATGAACCAAACTCTTAGGGAGAACAGTTTATGATCTTTACATTTTTCAAGGAAACCTGCTCCTTTGTCAAAACCTGATGAATCTCGTTTTAAAAGCTTTGAAAACTCCAGGTAAAGAACTTAGAAGTAGCATCATTGCTTAATAATTAAGTTTAATTATAAAAGAAAAGAAGTTAAATGAAAAAAAAAATGAAAATAACAACTTGTTTAACAGATGGCTCTACTAATTTGAAAGATAGGAGCATACGGTAGCTCTCAACTGCCCCTCATTAGAAAAGACAGCCCTCATTTTAGACCTGAATCTTGCACCAGCCCACTCAGACCTGCTGTTCTCACATATATTACTGTAAATTATTTACATCAGATAAGATAAATCATGAAAACAGGACTGCTGAAGAATCCCATTTATTTGCTGGAAAGATTGGATTTCCAAAACTGCTCAGAATCCTACAACTTCTCTTCCAGCATCTAAGTGAGGGTCAGATATCCAACACAAATCAGAATTGACTAATCCCTCTTATCGTCATTTTGAGCTAGTGAGCACGCAGGGATCTTGTACTTCTGGTCCCATTTCATAGGAGCTGGATTAATATCACCTAACTTAAATGTCCATAGTGCAGATACCTACATCTGAGCTAATTGAAAATGACACCTTTCATGCACAGTGGTGACAGAAGGATAGCTCTAAGTGCACACTTCAGCTGGATTGGTTTAGACTACTTCAAGATGCTAAGAATTTTACCCCAGAAATGCATATTTGTCTACTTTGAACAGAGTGTCTAGTGTGGCTAGCTCATATGTAAATGACTGTGCAGACTAGCAAAGTTAGGTGAAAAGAATCCCACCCTATATGGCCTATGTGGAAGTTGTGAGAATGTCTGAAAATTGGGCTTTCTTTTTCTTTTAGTAATCTATATTCTGAATACATATTTTCAAACTGCTCTAAGAAACATCATTATGGTGTCCCTTATTTAATCTTTATCTCAGAAAATATTTATATTTGGTTTGATGTATCTTGTAGCAATATAAGCAGAAAGACTTTGTGGACTTCAGGAGGAGTTCTGGGAAGAACTGTAGCATGTGTATAATATACACACATGTATGCATAAAATGTTCACTTGCCAGCAGTGAGGACTACATTTAAAATTGAATTAATATTGTGTATCAGCTTTCCAATCCATACACAATCACAGATTCCTAAATACATCTGTATATTTTTTCTAGACTGGTTCTTTTCCAAAATAAGGTTGTATTTTTCAGATTTAAAATTTGAGCGAAATAACTTTAATCTTTCCAGAGCCATGGCAATAGGAAAATTAATGGGATCTCATTGTAAAATGCTTTCTACGTTTGTGTATAGGTATGTGTGTATGCAGTGTGTTTCTTAATAGCAGATAAATGACTGAAGTCAGAAATTTGAAAAGTTATGCCTACATAAGTGCATGCTTTAGACTTTTACTAATAAAACTGGAGACACAGTATAGAACATACAAACACCTTGAAATAAAACTAGTCCCATGGATTGTGACTAAACAACCGAGAATGGCCAAAATGTAGATGAGATGGGCATATAAATACATATATATTTTTGTCTTGTGAAACACCCAGTGAATAACACTACGTCAAGCACGCTGGAATATTTAAAAGTGATATTTAGTTTTCTCCTGCTTCTGTTTTGAAGCACGGTTTACCATGACCTGAAGCATAGACTGTCAGTCTGAGGGGTTTCCTTCCCGAGTTGTGCTATGCACAGGTCCTCTGTTGCTAGAGTGCAGCCAACACCACCACACTACATCTGACTCTACCATAAGAACTGAGCAGATTTATTTTCAAAAAGGCTTTTTCCTTCAGGAAATGTTTTTTGTCCACACTGAGCTATTATATGGAAAGACATAAGTTTCAGTTAAAAGATCAAAATAAAAATTCTTAGGATGTATTAGAGAGCTGGTCCTTTAATAGCCTGATTCAAAGGGAAAAATATTTGTTAAAATTAAAACAGAGATTATTCATTTATTTGTTTAATCACAGACATTTGAAGTACTTTCTGTGACAAAAATGGGTCCCTTGGCAAGCCAAGATATTGCACTACACAGGCATATATAACATGTATAACATTGATGCTGCTACAGCACATGTAAGAAGTCAAAACAATGGCAGAGGGAAAGAAAATATGAGATGCAGTAGAGATAAGCCTGGGGAAGTTGGAGTGATCCGATTGTGTTGTAAACTGTATAGGGATGAGGGAACAGCTCTGTGGAAAGGGACCTGGGGGTCCTGGTGGACAACAGGATGGCCATGAGGCAGCAATGTGCCCTTGTGGCCAAGAAGGCCAATGGCATCCTGGGGTGCATCAAGAGATGTGCGGCAGGCAGGTCGCAGGAGGTTATCCTCCCCCTCTACTCTGCCTTGGTGAGGCCACACCTGGAGTCCTGTGTCCAGTTCTGGGCTCCCCAGTTCAAGAAGGACAGGGAACTGCTGGAAAGGGTACAGCAGAGGGCTGCAAAGATGATTAGGGGGCCAGAACATCTTTCTTCTGAGGAAAGGCTGAGGGACTTGGGTCTTTTGAGTCTGGAAAAGAGAAGGCTCAGAGGGGATCTCATCAATATAAATACTTAAAGGGAGGATGCCAGGAGGATGGGACCAGTGTTTTTGCAGTGGTGCCCAGTGATAGGACAAGAGGTAATGGGCACAAACTTGACCATAGGAAGTTCCATCTAAACATGAGGAGGAACTTCTTTCCTTTGCGGGTGGCAGAGCACTGGAAGAGGCTGCCCAGAGAGGTGGTGGAGTCTCCGACTCTGGAGACATTCAGAACCCGCCTGGATGCCGTCCTGTGCAACCTGCTCTGGGTGATCCTGCTCTGGCAGGAGGGTTTGACTAGCTGATCTCCAGAGGTCCCTTCCAACCCCTGTGATTCTATGATTCTGTAATACTAACACTGAGTTATCACAGGAGTGATAAATCTGGGAGTGGGATTTAGTGGATGCAAATCATCAGTCTACACAAAGCCCAGCAATGACAAGAACATAAAAGGCATTACAGTGTGAATTACAAAAAGTTCAGCCAAACCAATATCTTTTTGAGTTTTTTTTCCCAGAACCAGCCCAAAGTAGATGACTATGGAAAATGAGAAGAATAAGTCAAATATATAATAGTTCTGTTATTTTGAACAATTTATACTGACAGATTGCATGTGAAAGAGGTTGCTTATGTGCAATCAGTAACCTTCAGAGGATTTCTTTTATGAACTTGCCCAGTCTGCACTTGTATCCATTTCAGTATTTCATCATATCCACAACTTTCCTTACCCTCTTCCGCTTACCCTAACACTATTAAAAGAAACATGTCTTATTTAAAAAAATTAAAAACTTGTAGCTGATTTCAACTGATAATCCCTGGTTCTACTAGAGAAATAAACAGCAGACAGCTGATTCCTCTCCACCTTTCCATGCCTCAAATGATTTTGTAGATGTTCATGATAGGCTTTTCAGATACCTGTTTTCCAGAATGAAGAGCCGTAACTTTGAAGTTCAGTTTAAGGAAGCCGTTCCACACATCTGGTCATCCTTCACACCCTTCTCTGAATCTTTTCCCATTCTACTACTTTCTTGTTGAGAAGAAGGGATCAGAACTGCACAGAGTATAAAAGGTACTATTATACAGTGTAATTACATTATATTTGGAGGTAATATACTACTGTGTAATGCATACTATTATATAATGTGTGTTATTAAAGAGACATTAAACTACACTGCTTATAGAATAGCTCTTAGTCCACTGGAAATGTAATTTCATTAATATATTGAAGCTCAGAAATGGCTAAATGGCAGAACAGACGCTATTATAAATCGTTCAATGAATATTGGTAGAAGTGTCATGGATGTATGAAGCAAATATTTTTTCTAGGAGTGTACATTTTATTTGGATGGAAAAGCCAGATACTAAGGGTATGTAAAATCTTTCTATAGTGTGATTGTTCGTACTTGGGATTAATACAGAAATAATATAAGATTAAATTTGACCAACATTGAGAAATAATGAATGCAATCATACAATAGCATATCTTAAGAAGAAGTTAAAAGAGTGAAGAAGACAAAAAAAATTAATAGAAGACAGTGAAGTAATAGAAAAAGTTCACACAGCCTAATAAACCTAATAAACCTAATAAACCTAATAAAAGTGTAACAAGCATCTTATATTAAATAGAAGTCAGCATAAAATACACTATTGCTACCCTATTCTTTGTAATCTTGAGGTCTTTTTTTTCCTTTGTTTGTTTTATGGTTTTATGCTTTTATTTATGATCATATTATAATGTCTTATTTCTTTTCTATGCACAACTGAATGTTTTCTTTTTGATTCTCTTCTGCTTTCTTCAGCTCTGCTTATATGCATACCATTGTTCTTGTTTCTTCATTTATTATATTTTAAATCAAGTATTTGATGTCATTGCACTCTTTTGTGTATTTACACCTTCTTTGCATCCTTTTACATATTTACACCTCCCCCGCGTACATTCTATTTTTCTAACGCTTTGACCATTTCCTACTTATGCACTCTTCCATTCTCTTTTTATCTTTAACCAATTTTATCTCTACCTTTCTATCTCTGGATGCAGTAGTACATGATGTATATTTTATTCTCCAGCCATTTGTTATCCAACTAACGTCACTCTAGTTCTTCTGTAGTGTGGCAATTAACTCAGAACCTTTATTGGTTTATTTTGGACCATTTAATAATTTTAATACTTGATTTACTAATTTTTCTTTCTCTTTTATTTTCAACATATCCTGACAAAGCACAAGATTCTTTTATTCGTGAACGTGTGACAAGGGGAAGCAAACAAAATACAGAAGAATGGAAAAATAGTTATGTGTCAGTGTCACATCAAAATGTGCTATAAAAAGCATCATCAAAAATGCATTGTCAGAAATCTGTAAAAATGAAAGAAGGGAGAGGGGTTTTTTTTTATTATTATTCTATTTTACTGTGTTTTTACTGAATATGTGAAGAATCCTGACTTTCTACAAAGATGAGTGGTTCATGTGACAGGTCTTATTTGATAACGGATGTAGAACAAAGAAGATGAAAAGCTGACCAAAAAGAAAAATAAATTTGCTAAGCAATTTAAAATAAATAAATTATGAGCATCTATTATGCTCTAAGTATTGCTTTGCTAAAAGTGCAGAAAGTTTATAATGAATGCAAGCTAGACCAATAAATTGGGCATTTACTAATATCTTTTGCTGCCACTGAAAAGAACAGCAACAAGCAATAGAGCCAGTGCCTGTAAAAAGGTAAGGAATATTGCTAACTAAAGCAATTCAAACTGCTTTTACACTGGTCGCTCTGCATAAGTGGTCTCAAACACACAGTGAATCATGAAAAATTTATACAGCTATTTTGTTGTGAAGCCAAACATATCCTTAACTATGAACTACAGAAGGTAAGAGCACAGAGCAGTTCAGAGGTAAAGTATAAAATTAAGCATTGATAAAATTACTAGATATGCATGAAAGAAAAAGATTTTAGGCTGTTGTTGCTATACTCCACAGGCCAATGATGAAAGTAAAATCTTGCTTAGCATTGTTTTCTGAAAAATTTATGTTAATTATGTTTAAACATATGTTTAAAATAAATATGTTTAAAATAAGACTTCCCAAACAGTACCAGGGAACAGTCTTTTCCTAGTCCATATTTATTCAGGAAAATTACTTCATTCAGAGATTGTGCTTTAAAATGTCTGTCTGAAGAAAGGAAGGATGGGTTGTGTCATAAGATAAGAATATCCTGACGGGTAAGAAAGACTATTCTTTTAATGCAGTATCCTGTCTCCAGCAGTGACCAGTTTCAGGTGCTTGAGGAAAGACGTAAGAAAAAGAGCCTCTGTTCCTTCTACTCTTGCAACTTCCAGTAATTACAGCTTAGGGGCATCCTGAGCTAAACGGTGCATCTGGACCACCTCTGTATGGCCCAGAGTCATTTGGATGATCATTGTTAAGCCATGCAGTGTTTAACTTTACTGTTTTTAAAGGTCATCTTAATTTTGTTACTTCACTCATGTATAAAGATCTTATTTCCTCCTCTGTCATTTCTTAAGACATTCTTCTGAAAGTTGTTACCTGTATTCAGCCTTCACTCTATGCTAAGGAATTTTACTTGATTGCTTTATCTGGGAAATTTTCTTGTTTTCATCCTACTGAAATATTTAAAAGCTTTTCACTACAAGAAATGCAAATGAAATTGGCAAACTGCATAGGAAAGAAACTACATTTCTGTACAAACTGTCTTTTACCTTCAGAAGAGGATTCCCTATTACATCCCTCACAAACAAGCAACCTGTCCCCATCTTTTTATTCTTTCTCATCGTAGTATCTTGCTCTTGTCCCTACCAGAACAGTTTGTTTCCTATGTTGTTCCATGTATGTTTTCCAGATACCAGAGACATCTGGATTTGGGATGTTTTAGTGAAGTCTCTGACACTTAAACACAGTTTATGCAGAGTCCATCATGTCATTTGTGCTTTGTAGAAACACATTGAGTCAATGCAGGATAAAACTGTGCACAACAGCTGTATGAATTTTATTATACAAGAATAAAACTCTGTTAGCATCTGAATAATTACATACTCAGCTGCCTCCTGACAAACAAAATACACTATTCTTTATCAAGATTACAGAATAAAACATGAAGAGATTCTTCAGCTTTAAGACAAATGACTCCTAAATTTTTTTTGAGGAAAAAAAGAAATATTGTAATCTTGAAAGACAACAGTATTGTTATACTTCCAAAATGTTTTACTCCAGTTTACCTATTTTCAAAATAAGTTTCTTAACTAATTCTTACATTGTCTAGTATATTGTACTGTTTTTATAAAATAGATCTAGACTTTCATTCTATAGATATGTATGAATATATATATACATATAAATACATACAGAAATACATATATATGTATGTGTGTATATATACCTCCTTATCTATAGCTATATGCATGTCTATGTGTCTATGTCTGTGTCTGTGCCTATGTCTATGTCTATGTCTATGTCTACGTCTATGTCTACGTCTACGTCTACGTCTATGTCTATGTCTACATCTGTGTCTATATAAAACTTCCCTTTGCCCTTTCTGTGATCCACTGAACACCCTACAGTTATATATGGAAAACAAAGACTGGCTAATGCCCTTCATTGAAGAGGAAAATAGTTGTATCGGATATGGAGACGAGGGCAGGTTGGTATTATTTTCAGACAGGGGCAGACCTGAGGTGCTGCCAACAATAAGGTGGGCAAAGAAAGGTGTGAAGCAAGGAATACTCTGCAGCCAAGCTCCTAGCAGGAAAAGTCAGCAGCTTTTTCCCTGTCAGGCAGAACTTTGAAACGCTGATATGTCAGACTAATTCACCAAGACTTTTTAAAGCAACTCTGGTATAAAATGAGAGAATTAAGCTTACATAAATATTTCTGATTACTATATTAGTCCACAAGAACCATGTATTTCAAAATTTAAGAGCCATTTATTTCACTAAATCTGCAAACCAGGAAGAGATTTTTGAGACAAAATATTAGTTAAAAGAAATTAATTTTGTGCAGCACCGTTGCTATTTTAGTAGTATGTATACAGTGCAGACACATAACCACATATATAGATACACATATATAAAAATAACGCTCCCCCCGCTACATGCTGAAGGTGGAAAACAGAACTTGTTAATTGCTTGTAGTTAAAAATGAACTTATTTTTATTCTTATCACAGGCATTCATTTTCCTAGAGTGGATCAAATCTAATAAAATCTTGCAAGGGAACAAATAAAGTCACCCACCTAAAAAGCCTAATAGGTGGGTGTTTGTGTCACTAGTGATCTTATATTGTGGTCTTTTTAAAATGAGCATCAGATTCTTTTAAAGGCAATTATATGAAAAATTATTATTTCTCTGAGAACCACACAGCAAATGCTGATCTGATTAGTTTCTTATCAGTGTTGGCACCTGATAATGGAAAGAAACAATTGAACTTACTCCCCTGTACATGTTTTACAACTATTGCATTTCAGATATCAGTAACATAAAACATTTTGCCCAGCTGTTTAATACATATGTGGTCTTGTCTGTTAGTCTGTCAGTCACTGATTCTAGGGCTGTGTTCCATCCATTCAGTTCTGTATTTTCCCTTTCTCACAGCACATTCTGTGAAATCCTGTAAACACCTGGCGAGTTATTGCACTGCGTAACTGAACTTTATCTCAACTCCAGTTAATTAAATCAATAGTAAGCCCTGTGCTTTGCACTAGCAATACTGACGGGCATTGACTGACAGCGTTGGCTTTATAAAGCATCACAGCATAAGGCTTTGTACGGCAAGTTATTTCTTTTTCCTTCTCTTCATCACAGTTGCTGACATTTTGGCTATATCTAGTGGGTGACAGTGATTCAGCCAGGGCAGTACCATGGAGTGTAATAAGAAAGCAAGAAGGCATCGTCTGTGACTGAAAGCCCCCAGTGAGAGCTATGGTGTGTAAACAGGCTTGCTGCTGCTAATATGTTGGAAAAATTTAACCTTAACAACAAAACCAAAATGATACTTAAAATCCCTTAGATAATGCTCTATAAAGAAACTTAAGTGCCTACAAAGGCAGTGTAATTGTGGTATTTTCCCTTTAAATTTGAGGAATTCATTATCAATGATCCTTGCGTATAAAGTTTTGGAGACATAACATATTTTTAGTCTTATAGATATATATTCAGAGGTTGCAAAGGTGAAATAAGAGACAGATTGCATCCATTCCCCAAGAGATACACAGCAGCTATTTTTCCTAGACACAGGAAATTACTTTGAAATATGAAGTTTTCCAATTCAATATTTTAAACTGACAATAAAAAGAAGACACACATTAACATATGTTATACCTAGAAATATTTGTATAGAAGCAATAATTAATATGAATACATTGTTTTTTCTGTCATAGACATATCTTCTTGAAACAAATGAAAGGTTTGACTTGAAAAAAGTTTATGAAAGAGAAAAGTTTAATTAGAGGGTCGTATCATTGTCAATGGCCACAGTAGAGCTCTCAAAGAATGTATGAAAGACTGTTTTAATTGAATAATCTGTATTGAAGTAACACTAGATATTTTTTATCCTAAAATATTTTATTGTATCCAAAACTTCTACTTTTAATGCTTAAAGAAATAACTGAATATTCTTCCTATAAAAGGAATGGTTCAATTTTCTTTGGTTAAAGTTGTATGATGCTCCCATTATAAGACCCTATTTTCAGTAAGTTATATCTGACATAGTTTAACATTCATATTGTTATTGTCTGTGTCAGACACCTGTCTTAGCCTGATTATACTTTTTTTTCAGTTTCTGGAAAGATTTCATCCTGAATAGCCCAGCTTTTTCTCTAAGGTTCAACTAAATAGGTTGTTTAAATACATATTTATATAAATAAATAAATAAATAAATAAATAAATAAATTTTAGGTCACCATAACAGTTTCTTTGATAAACCAGTTTCTCTACACTTTGGAACGAATAGTTTGACAATGAATGCTTCTGCCTTTTAAAAACAAACAAACACAACAAAAAAAACCAAAAAAAAAATGTAAACAAACTGCAACTTTGAATTATATTGCAATTTCTAAAAAAAGAGACTTGTTAAAATTTGAAAGTTGAATTTTCAAAAGGATCCAGTATTTCTCAAGACACCTGAGCCTTTCCTGATCACGGTTATAGCAAAAAGAAAGAGATGCCCTTCCCAGAGCTTCTGAAAACCTTGCAAGCTTCAGAGATGGAGTTCATTGATGCCTTTCCCCAAAGCACTCTGTCCTCCAGGCAGGGAAGTGGAGGTGGTGCCAGTCTCTGCATCCTCATTTCGTGTCTATGTTGTTCTAGCCAAGATGAACAGGAAATAAGTGCATATTACTCCAATGGTGACAATGGCCATAAGATACTGATCCATAGGCAGCATGGATGCCAAAGACACCCAGCTGAAAAGCCAGAGCCTTGACTCTTGTGTTGTAGAGAAGAGAGGAATAAGACAAGGAATTTAGAAAGCTTTATGGTTTCTAAAATGGGTTTTGAAAGTGGAGAAGAAATCAGATGAAAGCCGCAGTGGGACTAAAAAATAGTCCCACTATTAGCAAAAAAGTTAAAAGAATTTTGGAAGGATGAATCAGCATCACATATTTCACAAGAAAGGAAATTAATTAAAAGTATAACACTCCCCCCCTCCAGTCCTGCAGATGGACAAAATATTTCCCAAACAAAAGACTGTTCCAAGTCTTCCTGCAAAACTGGTGGTTTGGGGGAGGGGGAGGAAAAATTATGTGGAAATGGAAACAGAATGTCACTGAAAAAGTGACACAGTCAGGAAGAAATGTACCATTCTGGTGCAGTTCTGATCAGCCTATGCATAATTGCACAGAACTCCACAGTTCTTGTTAATCCAATTTTATTCGGATGATTAAGTATTTTGAAATAGCAACTGATATGTAGCAAAAGCAGACTATCAGTCATATTTTCTCTGTCTCTCTATGAAAAGCAGGAACTGAAGGATAAAAGGACACCACAAAAGTATGTGTGTGGGAGTTAGGAGAGTACTAATGCTCAGAAGCGGAGATCAAAAGGACGGCAGAGGTTGTGCATACAGATCCAGCTGCAGGCACCAGCCACTGGTCCTAGCAACGCTGAGTCTCCAGCTGGGGGTGTGGTACCATGCGCTGCAGCAGCTGCTGGAAAGTTGTCTGATCTCCCCACCACAGGAGTCTTCCTCGGGGTACCTGAGGGGCATGAGAGAATCCAGGGGGAGACTTGCTGCACTGCTTTGGCCCTTATAATGTTTTGGTTTGCTGCTGTGCTAATACCTGACACTGTCCACTCTGCCTCTGCTTAGCTCTATTCAGGGCACAGAAAAACGATTTGCCTCTGATAGTTACCTTTTACTCTCTCTAGCTTTATGACAATCTTTAGCGAAATGAGCTCAGACAAATACATTTTTCTAGAGAACTTTTCAAGGAACATGTCATCCCTCCCTTTGCCCTGTAAATACAGTAACTATCACTGTAGTTGTACTGATGGATCTAACCCATATTTTTTATAGTGTTCCATCCCCTAGATTCCCCTGTGTGCTGGATGATGGAAACTTAGGCTACTCTGCAGCATTGCTGATGGGCCAGCATCTTGTTTCTCTTGAGTAAAATTCCTGTGTTGTCTCTGGTAAAAGCCTTTGTCACAGCTGAGGGAGGTGGGGGAGCAAGGGGAATACAAACACGCTGCAGCTTGCCTAAAGTGCAGAAACATCTGCTTGAGTCATGAGTGGCTCGTTGGCTAAGTTCAGCAGGGGAGAATCTGGCAATTAATCTGAAGTGTCACTGTATTCAGTAGAAATTGTTGTAGAGGGCTTCTGGGGACATAAAGGTAGCTCTGGTGACCAAAGAATGCATATGTTTCTGCGGTTTGTTCATTTTTAAAGACTTTACTGCACTCAAATAGCAAACTTTTTCTAAGAATAAAGTCTGCTTAGTGACTTTCTCCATAAATCGTGACCTACTTTGTGGAAATAGATATGTCAGCTTGGATATGGGAACTTCTAAGAAGATTCACATACTTACAAATTCCTGTCTGTGGAAAAAGAGCAGTTATTAGATCTTCTCTAAAGAAATAGGCTCTAAGATAATCAAGTTTGCAACGCTTGGGGTCAAATTTGCCCTTTGGATACAGACTTCATTGGATTAATTTACATGAACAAACATAGAAGCAGAATTTGCCCTTTGTTACTTTCTTTTCAGTGACTTCACTTCTGCTCTTAAACTTGTTTGAAAATAAGATTCCATCTTGAGATTATCCTACAGTCCCTGGATGAGTGTAAAAGCCTTCAAAATACTATTTGCAGGAATCTTGCCTAAACTGAAAGCCAATAAAAATTATGAATTGCAGAAAACAATGTACAGGTTATATACCAACAGCAGACCTTTCTCAATTTTCCGGTATACTCTTTTCCAACCTGTTATGTACTACATCTCAAGTATCTCAATATTACTATCTGTATCATCCCAGAGGACTGAGCCAAAAAACACTGCAAACAGTATAAATTGAATTAAAAGGGTTTTGGATCTGGCCTTGAGAGACTTCCAGATTCCAAATTAGCTTAAACTCTTTTTTTTTTTAATCTTTTAGTTATATTTTTTGCAGAAATGTTTGCAAATAAAGCTTATAGACTGGATTTTTCAACCAAGTCACATAAAATTTTGTCTTTTGACCCGGACTAGTAGTTAGCTACCAACTGAACAATCCTGATGATATTCTAAGCTTTTGAACTGGCATATAATGATGTCTGAGTTACTTCTGCTCCATTTTTATCTCTCTGTGAAAACTTTAAATTCCACCATGATACCGCTGCAGAAAATACTTTTTTCATTTTGGTTATTCTTCTGAGAAAGGAAATTCTAGAAGATTGTAATTTTCTCTCTCCAGTTACTTTGTGGAAGTTTTTATCCTAATGTAATTGAAGCAACAATAATAAGCAGATATCTCAACTTATTTGAAATTTTACATACCTGGAAAGATAGTAGAAGAAACTCTGAAGATACCAAAATTTATTTTTTTTAACCTTTGAAGCACACCACTTTAAGTGGTAATCCACCACAAAGAATATTGAATTTTGCAGCTGGGAGAGCAAATATATTTCAAGAGTTTTTTTTCCTAATTCAGTCCATCTGTACAGTATAGGTAACATATCTATCATCTTTCAGAAAGATACTTCATGCAGCATTTTTATGAGAATTTCTACAAATCTAAAATTTACATACTTATAATTAAGAAGGAATTTGTCCAAAAAAACGTATGGAACAGATACAAACTGTGATTTTAAACAGGCTTTGGTCCCACGGTAGGTGACACAGACTAAGACTCATTCAGTAGAAAACTTAGAACACTGAATTCTCTATTTATCTCACACAATTATAAGTAAAGAAGTTAACACACTCTGTGTTTGTAGCCCTACATTTTGAAGAATACGAAGGAGGAAAAGAAGGGTCATTTGCAAACAAGAATTTATTCCCCTTGAGGAGATACACTGTGTTGTGTCTTCTGTTTTTTAGAAAGGGTGCCTTATGGATATGACTTGCTTATAATACAATTATAAGCTAATTTTAAAGGAAAAGAAAAAACTCATAAACAAAATATTTTGCCTAAGGAAATTCTTTGCTAAATAACTCTTGAAATTGTTTAAAAATGGCACTAATTTCTTCTGCATGGAGTGTTGGTTTGAAGTCATTGAATTTTCCTCGTGGCTACTTTAAAATCCTGTTTCTCATTCATTACCAGCCTAAATGAAATCATCAATAGTTTAAATGATTAAACATTTGGGGAAAGCTGAGAGAGGGGGCAGGGAAGCATTATACCTGGCAGTCAACCAGGTCAGATATATGACAGCCAGCCAGGCTTTGAACATAATGTCTTTATTGAGTTATTTTCAGCAATCAGAGAAACTTCTGAAGCATCATGGTTACGCTTATATCAACATTAGAATACAAAGAAAGAAAGCAAATATATTCTAAAACCAGAAGACAGGAGTGGCAAACTCTCCAGTAAAATTCTGTTCTTCACTGGATAATCAATCATCCTCAGAGAAGAAAGCAGCAAGGAAAACTGATAAAATGCATTTGTCCCGATTCCAAATTTTCCTTCTTGCATATTTCTTCTCAGTTAATTCACAGTTTCCCTTTTATCTTTATTTCCTCCCATAGGAAAATGGTGTGATATTTAATCAACATGGAGAATACTGGTAGACACCTGTAACTGTGTCTGTTAGTCATGGAGAAGCCCCGGCTGAGCCACGGACTCAGATCTCATCGCAAGCACATTGATCATTAATAGATAGTTAAAAATATTCAGTTTTTTTAAAAATTTATTTCCCCATTCTGATAACGAGTCCATTATCTTGATACTTTATATTTCCCCATCGCCACCTTTGCTGCTTCTGCTCTGTGCTGCCAGCAATGTAATGTCTGCTAGAACTGGTTATGCAGTGCGTACTGCCTGTATCTCTGTTGCAATAGGGAACTGTAACTTACAGGAGCAGCTTCGAAATCTGACGTGTTCAGCCCCCTTGTGGCACATCCCAAAGTGGCCAGGTTTTGCTAAGTCTGGCATATATCTGAAATGTCTTATAAGACTAAAAGCCTTTGTGTAACAGGAGCTCTACATTTACCCATTACCAAAGAGTAAATTTTCACGTTCTGTCAATGACTCCAAGAGGAGTAAGGATTGTACATTTTACCTTCCAGAACCAGCAGGTTTAGTAGAAGTCTTAGTTTCTTGAATTTAAGTTTCTTAGTTTCTTGAATTTAAGTATCTTATCCATTTACCATTTACAAATTCTACCACTTTCTTACTTAATTTCTACTTATTCTCTTCCTAATAACTGTCCCTCCTTTTGGCAGAAACAGTACCCTTCTCTTTAGTAAACTTTTCTATTTTATTGTCCTTATCTTCTTTCTGTAAACATTAGATGACTCAGTATCTTTTTTTTTTACTTGTTTCATTTAGAATTTGATATAATCTGATTAAAGCCAAAGGGAATTCTTCGTGAGACTTTCAATGGCTTCTGGATCAATAAAGAAGGGATTAATTAATCAATCATAGAATCCTAGAATGGGTTGGGTTGGAAGGGACCTTAAAGATCATCTATTTCCAACCCTCCTGCCACGGGCAGGGACACCTCCCACTAGATCAGGTTGCTCAAAGCCCCATCCAACCTGACTTTGAACACCTCCAGGGATGGGTCATGCACAACTTACCTGGGAAGCCTGTTCCAGTGTCTCACCACCCTCACAGTAAAGAATTTCTTCCTAATATCTAATGTAAAAATACTCTCTTCCAGTTTAAAACCATTACCTCTTGTCCTATAGCTACACTCCCTGATAAAGTGTCCTTCTCCATCTTTCCTGTAGGCCCCCTTTAAGTACTGGAAGGCTGCTATAAGCCTTCTCTTCTCCAGGCTGAACAACCCCAGCTCTCTCAGCCTGTCCTCATAGGAAACGTGTTCCAGCCCTCTGATCGTCTTCACAGCCCTCCTCTGGACTCACTCCAACAGGTCCATGTTCTCCTTATGTTGGGAGCTCCAGAGCTGGACACAGTACTCCAGGCAGGGTGTCACAAGAGCAGAGTAGAGAGGCAGAATCACCTCCCTCAACCTGCTGGCCATGCTTCTTTTGATGCAGCCCAGGATACAGTTGGCTTTCTGGGCTCTGAGTGCACATTGCCAGCTCATGTTGAGCTCCTCATCTACCAATAACCCCTAGTCCTTCTCCTCAGGTCTGCTTTCAACCCATTCTCCTCTTAGCCTGTATTTGTGCTTGGGATTTCCCCGACCCACCTGCAGGACCTTGCACTTGGCCTTGTTGAACTTCATGAGGTTGGCATGGGCTCACCTCTCAAGCCTGTCCAGGTCCCTCTGGATGGCATCCCTTCCCTCCAGTGTGTCGACTGCTCGACACAGCTTGGTGTAATCGGCAAACTTGCTGAGGGTGCACTCAATCCCAACATCCGTGTTGCCAATAAAGATGTTAAACAGCACCAGTCCCAGTACCAGCCCCTGAGGAATGCCACTTGTCACTGGTCTCCACCTGGATGTCGAGCTGTTGACTGCAGCTCTGAGTGTAACCATCCACCCAATTTCTTATCCACTGAGTGGTCCATCCATCAAATCCATGTGTCTCCAATTCAGAGACAAGGATGTCATGCAGGACAGTGTAAAAAGCCTTGCACAAGTCCAGGCAGATGACTTCTGTTGCTCTCCCTTTATCCACCAACACTGTAACGCTGTCGTAGAAGGCCACGAAGTTTGTCAGGCACGATTTGCCTTTAGTCAAGCCATGTTGACTGCTACCAATCACCTCATCATTTTCCATGTGCCTTAGCATAGTTTCCAGGGGGATCCGCTCCATGATCTTGCTGGGTACAGAGTTGAGACTGACTGGCCCGTAGTTCCTTGGGTCATCTTTTTTCCCTCTTTAAAAATGGGGGTTATGTTTCCCCTTTTCCAGTCAACAGGAACTTCACCAGACTGCCATGACTTCTCAGCTATGATGGACAGTGGCTTGACAGACTCATCCACCAGTTCTCTCAGGATCTGCAGATGAACCTCATCAGGTCCCATGGATTTGTGCACCTTCAGGTTCCTCTGACAGTCTCGGACCTGGTCTTTTCCTACAGTGGGCAGTTCTTCACTCTCCCAGTCTGTGCCTTTGCCTCCTGCAACTTGGGCAGTGTGGTTAAAGCCCTTGCCAGTGAAAACTGAGGAAAAAAAGTCATTGAGTACCTTAGCCTTCTTCATGTCCGAGGTGACCGGGTCTCCCGTTTCCTTCCTGAGTGGGCCCACATTTTCCCTAGTCATCCTTTTATCGCTAATGTACCTGAAGAAGCTTTTCTTGTTGCCCTTTACATCCCTCATCAGATTTAATTCTATCTGGGCTTTAGTTTCCCTAACCTGATCCCTGGCTGCTCGGATAACTTCTCTGTGTTCCTCCCAGCTACCTGTCCTTGCTTCCACCCTCTGCGGGCTTTCTTTTTGTGTTTGAGTTTGTCCAACAGCTCCTTGTTCATCCACGCAGGCCTCCCGTCATTTTTGCCTGCTTTCCTCTTTGTTAGGATTCATTACATCGTTAAAATATCATGTGCAATAGTAACAGAGTGGTGGTGTTCAGGAAGATAACTAAACCCCCTTTCATATTGATTTTGAAGAACTTTTCTAGCTTAAAATTTCTTATTTATAATTTGAAACTGTTTTTGAGAATACAGTTCCTCTAATTTTATAGATACAGATTTGTACTTTTAAAAGCTTATTCTCTCCCTCTTGATATGTGGACGATGCATATGAGGGGAAAATGTGGGACCAGTTGTCCTGAGAATATCTAAATGTAGTAATTTACAGTTTCCAAAAAATGCAAAAACCAAAATATAAAAATAAAGAAATGTCCCTTAAACTTTAGGTGACAATTTTATTTTTTCCTTTTTTATTTGAACAACAATAAATGTAGAAACTTGTATATACTTACATAATTTAGAAGCATTATAATGCTGTGCCTGTTGTCCCTTTGACATGGATTTTTATTGCAGCTCATTGAAGTCTTGATTCTGGAATGCTTCTTTAAGCAAAGTAACCGAGACTGTAGAGATTCTCATACCAGAGAGTGATGAAATCAAAACTTCTTACAGATAAGGGTTGCCTATTAGCCCCCAGAGTCCAATTTTCAATATTAAAGTCTCAATTATTGTTAAGAAGAACTTCCAGAGGCTGCTCTTCCTTTTTTTTTTTTTTTTTTTTTTTTTTTTTTT
>VFFE01008976.1:946575-1060327 GCA_008921705.1 Burhinus oedicnemus
GCCCAAGACGGCCTCGGACCACCACATCACCCACCAGATCTTCTCTGTTTGTGAGCAGCAGGTCTAGCAAGGCACCTCCCCTGGTAGGCTCACTTACCAGTTGTGTCAGGAAGTTATCTTCCACACACTCCAGGAATCGCCTAGACTGTTTCCTCTCTGCTGTGTTGTATTTCCAGCAGATGTCTGGTAAGTTGAAATCCCCCACTAGGACAAGGGCTGGGGATTGTGAGATTTCCATCAGCTGCTTGTAGAATGCTTCGTCTATTGCTTCATCCTGATTGGGTGCTCTACAACAGACTCCCAACAGGCTATCTGCCTTGTTGGCCTTCCCCCTCATCCTTACCCATAAGCACTCGACCTCGCCTTCACAGTCATTGAGCTCTATACAATCAAAACACTTCCTTACAGAGCCACCCCACCACCTCTCCTTCCCTGCCTATGCCTTCTGAAGAGCTTATAGCTGTCCATTGCAGCATTCCAGTCATAAGAGTCAACCCACCATGTTTCTGTGATGGTGACTATATCATAACTCTCCTGCTTCACAATGGCTTCCAGCTCCTCCTGTTTGTTGCCCATGCTGCGTGCTTTGGTGTAGATGGCACTTGAGCTGGGCTACTGATTTCTCCCCCAATGTTGGCATGCTGCCCCTAGGCTCATCTCTAACGAGCTTGATTCTATCTCCTTCCCCCTTCATACCTAGTTTAAAGCCCTCTCAGTGAGCCCTGCCATCTCATGAGCGAGGATCCTTTTCCCTCTTTGAGACAGCTGAATTCCATCTGTCACCAGGAGGCTTGGTGCTGTGTAAACCTCCCCATGATCAAAAAAACCAAAATTCCACCAATGGCACCAGCCTCTGAGCCATGTGTTTAAAAGGTGTGTTTTCCTGTTCCTCTCAGTGTCCTTCCCTGCCTCTGAAGGGATTGAGGAAAACACTACCTGTGCTCCTGATCCCTCGACCAGTTGCCCCAGTGCCCTGAAGACCCTTTTAATTGCTTTTGGACTACTGTCTCCCACCTCATCACCGCCAACTTGCATAACTAAGAGTGGATAATAATCAGAGGGCCATACCAGACCAGGGAGTTTCCTAGGGATATCCTTAACCCGGGCCCCAGGGAGGCAGCAGACTTCCCTGTGGGTTGGATCTGGTCAGCATATGGGGCCCTCTGTTCCTCTCAGAAGGGAATCGCCTACAACAATTACCCTCCTTTTTCTCCTAACAGAATCAGTCCTTATGCGTGGCTCCACCAATCTCTCTCCCTCTCACACTCTCTGACACTCCTGAGCCTGTCCACTTCCTCCCTCAGCTCTGCCACCAGGCTGAACAGGTCATTCACCTGGTCACACCGCACACAGGTGGTGTCTCTGCTGTCCTCCAGTGCGAGTGACAGGCTCAGGCACTCCCTGCAGCCAGAGACCTGCATGGCTGCATGTTTTTCTACAAGCTCCATCTGGGTCACCACATTCCTTCTCGCAAGGGATTTCAGACGAGCGGTAACCATGGCTAGGTCCTCTCCTGGGAGGGCAACGGCCACTGCTTGAATCGAGTTTGCCTCTCGAGCCAGGAGGGGACCAGTTACCACCAGTTGAACTTACCTCGCTGAGTGCCCACTGAGTTCCTCGAGGCACAGCGACCGCTCGCCGGGCTCCGGCAGGGCCCGTTTAGAACTGCCGCGGGCGGTGCCGGCTCCGCCCCTGCCACGTCAGCAGCCC
Source organism: Burhinus oedicnemus (assembly GCA_008921705.1). Lineage (NCBI taxonomy): Eukaryota > Metazoa > Chordata > Aves > Charadriiformes > Burhinidae > Burhinus > Burhinus oedicnemus. The sequence continues at coordinate 948,286 of VFFE01008976.1, forward strand.
TCCCCCAAGCTGCCGGTGCCGGCACGAGCTAGCCGCTTCTCCGGGCTTCGAGAGCCCCAAAAAAGAGCTCCTTGCTCGCCCTTTTCACCTCGATCCCCTTCCCCAGCACGGACTTACCTCACTGGAGCAGGTCTCCTCCGCGAGTGTTGTCATTCCATTCTACACCATAGCTCAGAGCTGGAATGGAAGACAAGTTTTTCCAAAGAAAAATGTGTCTATTATAAATCTCACCACAGGCAGCAGATTCGTTCATGCCAGGTTAGCATGATATAAACATACTTGATTGATGACACTTAGTTTTACGTAAAATAAATAGCTTCATTAATTTATCTATGATTTCCCACAATAAAGTATGTTTGATACTCCCCTTGTCTCAGAGCTATTGTTTTTAGAAATATATCAGTAACTTGACTGCATCTCAAACTATACACTTTTGTATAGAATCATAGAGTTGTCTAGGTTGGAAGGGACCTTTAAGATAATCGAGTCTAACCATTAACCTAACATTGCCAAAACCACCACTAAACCATGTCCCTAAGCAGCAGATATTTACTTATATTTCAATACAATTCCATCTGAGATCCTTGCATCATCCCAGGTTGACTATCTTCAACATTACAAAGAAAATCTGTCTAATAAAAGGTTAGAAATTATAAAACAAGCATAATGCTGTCAGGTTTCAAGGTCCATCAACCAATAACAATAAAAACAAATCGTAGTGGTAATTCTTTCATCACACCATAACATTTAGTTGCCTCTGTAGATGTTAATAGTGATTTTTAATCTCAGTGGAATTCAGCTCAGTATCAGACATCATTTTCTAGCTTAAAAATAAAAAAAATCCAATAGCAAAAAACCCAACTAATCTTAAATAAATCCAAGGAAAAGATAACATAAGTGGGTTTTTTATGACTCTTAAAGTTTAGCTTAAAGACCATAAAACTATGATCAGTCATTAGAAACAACCTGTCAGCAACTGACAATGGATATATTTAACAGGAGGTTATGTTTATACCCTTGATAGCTCTAGTGAGTATGACACTCCAAACACTTCATCAGCTTCAACAATTTACAAGTCAGTCAGGTTTAACACCACCACAATGCTCTGTTTCTTACCAGCATCCTAATGGTTGGGTTAATCAAAGCAAATTTGTTTCATTGCAGTATCAGTAGAGGTACCAAAAGCTGATCAACTGGAAAAAAATGTGATTTCACATGGTACCTCTAAAAATGACAACCAAATCTAACAAAGTCATTTCTTACAGAAAACTTTCCCTCACTGAAAAGCGGTGGTTTTTCCAAAGCTTACCAGCAATATTCACTTTTCATTATAGCCAAATCTTCTTATTTTGTTCATAAATTATTCTATCCAACCCTTGGTTGCTCAGCTATATAATTTAATTAAACCAAGTCCCTTTCTACAGATTATTTTAAAGAAAAAAATAACAGCTAAGTTACTACCTACCCTTCACTCTCTGTGGTTGGCAGACAAGCCCCTACCCAGGGCTCACTATCCCCTCAGTGGGATGAGGGAGAGAATCAGAATGGCAAAAGTGAGAATACTCATGTGTAAAGACAGAAAGAGTTTAGCAAGTGAAAGGAAATAAAGAAGAAAACAAACAAGTTTTCAAACAAACAATCAATACCCGGCTCTGAGTCTGGTGTCACTGGCAGGACTTCAGGTTTTTTAATCATGGGTCAGTTTATACACCAGACTTGCAGGTGGCGGATGGGGTACAGCTGTCTCAAAGGGGGAAAAGGATCTTTACACGAGTTGGCAGGGCTCATCAAAAGAGGTTTAAACCAGATTTGAGGGAGAAAAGGGATAAAACCAGGCTCACTAGAGAAAAGCCAAGGGGTGGCACATCAGTGTTTGTGGGACAGCGTGCTAGTGAGGTCTTTCAATCTGCCATCATAGTAGAGGTAGGGGATGGAATACCATGAAATAGTGAAGACGCAAGCGTTATTGATGGGCTAGAAATCATGGAAGTGCCTGGGGATGGTCACATAGGAATTAGGGCTTCTCAACCCAAAAAGGTGACGGGATCAATAGCCCAAGTGAAGTGCATCTACACCAATGCACACAGCATAGACAACAAACAGGAGGAGCTGGAAGCCGTTCTGCAGCAGGAAAACCACAATATAGTTGTCATAACAGAAGCATGGTGGGATGATACATGTATCTGGAGTGCTGCATTGGATGACTGTAAACTCTTCAGAAGGGCTAGGCAAGGAAGGAGAGGTGGTGGTGTAGCCCTGTATATTAGGGAGTGTTTTGATTGTCTTGAGCTCAACGATGGTGACGATAGGGTTGAGTGATTATGGATAAGAATCAGAGGGAAGGCGAACAAGGCAGATATCATGGTGGGAGTCTGTTATAGACCATCCAACCAGGATCAAGAGGCAGATGAAGTATTCTATAAGCAGCTGGGAGAAGTCTCACAATCACTACCACTTTTTCTCATGAGGGACTTCAACTTACCAATTGTCTGTTGGAAATATAATATAGCAGAGAGGAAGCACTCTAGGAGGTACCTGGAGTGCGTGGAAGTTAACTTTCTGACACAGCTGGTGAGTGAGCCAACTAGGGAAGGTGCCCCACTGGACTTGTTGTTTGTGAAGGATATGTGGGTGATGTTGTGGTTGGAGGCCATCTTGGGCATAGCGATCATGAAATGATAAGAGTTTTCGGTTCTTGGACAAGTAAGGATGGGGGTCAGCAGAACTGCCACCTTGGACTTCCAGAGGGCAGACTTTGGCCTGCTTAGGAGCCTGGTTGACAGAGTCCCTTGGGAGCCAGTCCTGAAGGGCAAAGGAGTCCAGGAAGGCTGGACATTCTTCAAGAAAGAAATCTTAAAGGTGCAGGAGCAGGCCGTCCCCATGTGCTGAAAGACAAGCATATGGGGAAGAAGATCAGCCTGGCTGAACAGAGATCTTTGGCTGGAACTCCGGGTAAAAAAAAAGAGTTTATGACTTTTGGAAGAAGGTGCAGGCAACTCAGGAGGACTGCAACGATGTTGTGAGGTTATGCAGGGAGGAAATTAGAAGGGCCAAAGGCCAACTAGAACTTAATTAGGCTACTGTTGTAAAAGACTATAAAAAATGTTTCTCTAAATACATTACAAATACATACAAAAGGAGGGCTAAAAAGAATCTCAGCCCTTTATCAGATGCACAGGGAAAACATAGTGACAAAGGATGGGAAAAAGGCTGAGGTACTTAATGCCTTCTTAGCCTCAGTCTTTAAGAGTGAAGCTAGTTGTTTTCTGGGTACACAGTCCCCTGAGCTGGATGACATGGATGGGGAGCAGAATGAAGCCGCCATGACCCAAGGGGAAATGGTTAGCGACCTGCTACACCCCTTAGACACAGACAAGTCTATGGAGCTGGATGAGACCCACCCAAGGGTACTGAGGGAGCTGGCAGAAGTGCTCACCAAGCCACTTGCCATCATTTCGTTCTGGCTAACTGGGGAGGTCCCAGTTGACTGGAGGTTAGTAAATGTGACACCTATCTACAAGAAAGGCTGGAAGGAGGATCTGGGAAATTACCGACCTGTCAGTCTGACCTCAGTGCCAGTGAATGTTATGGAGCAGATCATCCTGAGTGCCATCATGCAGCACGTACAGGACAACCCCACGATCAGGCTCAGTCAGCATGAGCTTGTGAAAGGCAGTTCCTGCTCAACTAACCTCATCTCCTTCTGTGACAAAGTGAACCACTAAGCAGATGAGGGAAACACTGTGGATGTTGTCTACCTAGATTTTAGTAAAGCCTTTGACACTTTTTTCCACAGCATTCTCCTGGAGAAACTGGCTACTCATGGCTTGGATGGGTGTACTCTTTACTGGGTAAAAAACTGGCTGGAAGGCCAGGCCCAAAGTGTTGTGGTGAATGAAGTTAAATTCAGCTGGCAGCCAGCCACAAGTGGTGTTCCCCAGGCCTCAGTGTTGGGGTGAGTTCTCTTTAATATCTTTATCAATGATCTGGATGCAGGGATCAAGTGCACCCTCAATAAGCTTGCAGACAACACCAAGCTGGGCGGGAGTGTTGATCTGCTTGAGGGTAGAAAGGTTCTACAGAGGGATCTGGACAGGCTGGATCAATGGGCCAAGGCCAATGGTATGAGATTCAACAGGGCTACATGCAGATGCCTGGCTGAATATAAGCCAGCAGCATGCCCAGACAGCCAAGAAGGTAAATAGCAGCCTGGCCTGCATCAGAAACAGTGTGGCCAGCAGGATTAGGGATTGTGCCCCCTGTACTTGGCACTGGTAAGGCTGCACCTCGAATACTGTATTCAGTTTTGGGCCCTGCACTACAAGAAAAACCTTGAAGTGCTGGAGCATGTGCAGAGAAGGGCTACGAAGCTGGTGAAGGGTCTAGAGAACAAGTCTTATGAGAAGCAGCTGAGGGAACTGGGGTTGTTTAGCCTGGAGAAAAGGAGGCTGAAGGGAGACTTTATCACTGTCTACAACTACCTGAAAAGGGGTTGTAGCAAAGTGGGGTCAGTCCCTTCTCCCAAGTAACAAGCAATAGGACAAGAGGAAACGGCCTCAAGTTGTGCCAGGGGAGGTTTAGATTGGATAGTAGGAAAAATTTCTTAATGGAAAGGGTGGTCAAGCATTAGAACAGTCTGCCCAGGGAAATGGTGGAATTGCTATCCCTGGAAGTATTTAAAATATGTGTAGATGTGGTGCTGAGAGACATGGTTTAGTAGTAACTTGGCAGTGCTAGGTTAACGGTTGGACTTGATGATCTTAAAGGTCTCTTCCAACCCTAATGATTCTATGATTTTAAGTGATGGAAAAGTAATTACTTACCACCAACAGACTGATGCCCAGCCAGTCTCTAAGCAATGGTTACCTTGGAAAAATTCCCCCACAGTTTTACTGCTGAGCTTGAAGTTATATGGCATGGAATACCCTTTTGGTCACTTCGGGTCAGCTGTCCCAGCTGTCTCCCTTCACAACTCTTGTGCACTCTTAGCCTACTTGCTGACTGGGCAGAGTAGGGACAAGAGAAATCCTTGTTGCATAAGCACTGCTCAGCAAAAATCAAAACATTTCTATCAACACTGGTTTGGTCACAGACCCAAAACCCAGCACCATATAGGCTGCTATGAAGAAAGTTAACTCCATCCCAGTCTCCATTTAAAATGATCAGGTATACCCTCTGCATGTCCCCTTTCCTCAGACTCTTCTGCATATCACAAGCTAACCTTCAGACAATAAATTCTTTGATGTAAGGAATATTTCATTTTATAAGCTTGTACAATATTGGGTAACTGCATGTTAATAAACATTTAAAAAAGATCATTAATTGTGGACAACCATATAGTTTCACCTCTACTGTAACTTCTGGCAGAACATCTGATTTTGTTCAACCTAAATCTGTTTAATTACCACTATATACAATTAAAAGTTTTGTTTCCTCTCTCTCAATTATAGTAAAATCTTTACATCATATCTTTAACTTGGTTCTTCATTTTAATTTTGACTTGTTAGTCCTATCTTCCACTTCTTGACCCATTGTTTAATTAATTGTAAGTCAATTTTTATTCTTGTTGTTTAAGAAATCTGTGAATAAATATGTCTAAGGTTATCCAAGTACACAAATAAGATCTGCATTGTAAATCTTAAATTAAAAGTCATTTATATCAGTTAATAAATTACAGTACAGTAAACAGGAGGTGAGGCAGAGCCCCAGTGTTCTAGTATTGCAGGTCATGGGGATGAATGGCAGAATAATTGCTATAGTTTCCTCAACAAGTTGTAGATTAATCAGTTAATATATTTGTCATTAACTTCTCTCCAATATAGGGGGGGAAAAAACGATTAAAAAAGCCTACAAAAACCCAAAAGAAACCTTCAATGAATTTCAAATCCTTTTAACTAGTAGAAATGTGTTTTTAAAATAATGTGAGTAAAGATGACATTAAGCATAGCCACTGCGCTTGTGCTATGTCACCCAGGATTAATTTCTATAGTAAGTGGGCAAGCAAACTTGTTAAACAATTGTGTACATTGAGAACTTAGTTATCGAATCATCAAGTAACTGGATAATCTGGCTTGCTAATGTGCATTGAACAAAATATCTTGGATCAATAAGGAAAAATTTCACTGAGAAATACTATGTTAATACCATACAATGCCAAACACATTACAGAAGCAGATTTTTTTGCATTTTTTCCATCAAGTAATAAATACAAACAGAAAAGAAGACAGACATGTTTCTGTCTTCCTGGAAGACATGAGGGTGACTAAACAGCTACAAAGTCAGCAACTGATGTTGCGGTATTAACACCTAGAGAAATGTGAGTAAAATTATTTATTTTTATCTTGAGAAACCTACTTTTGTTGTAAAGGATTGTTTTTACTTTGTTCATAGTTCTAATTATCTTTGAAGCAGCAGGTGTAGGTTTTTTATGACAAGATATAAATCATTTACAATGTTTCTTTCCTGCCCTTAAAAATGACCATAGAAACTGATATTCTTCTGGTTGCACCTGTGCCAGTAGTTCTTGCTGTAGCGTGTAGTAGAAGAAAAGTAACCTCCTACAGCACAGCCACATTGAAATACAGTGAATATATAAGGCTGACACTTCTGCTTCAAACCAACCCAGAAACTGCTAGGTAGTACTTTCCTGCCAGGCATCGTATGGGGAGACTAAAACGTTTCTAAAAGCTCACGAGGGAGGAATACAAAACTAGCTCTAAATATAGGCAGCATTTTTATATGGTTATGAAGCTGTAAATGGAGTTGGGCAAAAGGGAGGTGAGGTTGGTGGGGAAAGGGTGCAATTTTAGGGGCTGTGACAGTGACTGTGTCTACCGTGTGTTTCTGTCAAGGTTTAATGGGTAGTGCATAGTAGTTATCTGCATAGGTGTTTTCACATTCAGATTTAAAATAACTTTGGAAGTTTATGCACAATTTAGCAATTGGTTGTCTGGGGATCTAGAAAAGCAGCGTGATGCCAATAAGCAGGAATAAGTACTACTGTGCAGCCAGCAGCCTCAGTGGCAGTACGCTATCGTTCTGTCCCTCAGCAGCAGAGACTAAATCTGTACTGTGCCCTGCTGTAATCAGCAAATGGCCCAAGCACCTTAGAGGGGGTCATAGCCTCATTGCTTTGGAGATTGCTTCTCATCCTCCAAACACAGAAATGCGGTTGATCACTGCTGAAAATAACAGAAAATTTAAAATTCATCAAAATAAAATACTGTCTCTGTGTGTGCGTGCTAAATGACTGTGATTCTCCTGAGCAGATTCAGCTTAGTGAATCACGTCCAGTTTACAGTTACCTTTACCACTCCTTCCTAAGTAGTACTTTTCATTCTGGTCTGCACACAGATCTTCTTGATTTTTTGATTCACTGCATTAAGTGAAAAACATCAATAACATAAAGAAAAAGAGACCATAAAATAGAGACAAATTTCTTTTGTTTTGAACGACTGCATCCCATGGTATATGGGTCTGGTGAATATGAAGCTGAAGAGGAAATAATCTTCCGATCTGTCCCAAATTCCTGGTCTGGATTGAGACCAAATCACCACTTCTCAAAATTTTTCACTGCACATCAAAGCACAAGCATTGACCATCTTGCTCTTATCATTGTGTGTACTTCCTCATCTTTCTCTACTGCAGTTTTAGGAGAAACTTTCCAGAATATAGTATCCTCAGAAAAAGTTAGAAATTAGGAACCTCTTCCTGTAGCATATTTCATATCTATATCTCTGTCTTGTGAATTTCTTTCACAAAAGTCTGCTCATAGGCAATTTTCCAAAGCAGAAAGAGGACAAAGCCAACAGACTGTGAAATTTCTAGCAAATCACCTGTTGTAAAAAGAAAACAAAACTGAGAGAGTTGGGGTTGTTCAGCCTGGAGAAGAGAAGGCTCCAGGGAGACCTTACAGCAGCCTTCCAGTACCTAAAAGGGGCCTACAGGAAAGATGGGGAGGGACTCTATCAGGGAATGTAGCGATGGGACAAGGGGTAACGGTTCTAAACTGGAAGAGGGTAGATTTAGATTAGATATTAGGAAGAAATTCTTTACTGTGAGGGTAGTGAGGCATTGGAACAGGTTGCCCAGGGAAGCTGTGGAGGCCCCATCCCTGGAGGTGTTCAAGGCCAGGCTGGGTGGGGCTTTGAGCAACCTGATCTAGTGGGAGGTGTCCCTGCCCATGGCAGGAGGGTTGGAAATAGATGATCTTTAAGGTCACTTCCAACTCTAACCATTCTATGATTCTATGATCTATGGTCCTATATCAGATATGAAGTTCTTACAAGTGGACCAGAATTTAACTTTAGAAATCTGTCAGCTCCATCTCTGACTCTGAAAAAAGCTTTGAATACTTATTTTGTGATCTACAATTCATGTCATAATAGTTGTACATATAGTTTCAGGCTAATAGTCCACAGTTCTGAAAAGTAACTTTTTGCTGTTATTACATCAGAATATTTTTGCTGTAGAAAATATGAGATAATAGATTAAGAATGTTCCTCAGTTCACACTATTGCATTTTAATACATACGTAAAACCTTTAATATTTTCAGAGATTTGATTAAAATTTAAACTATAAAATAACGTGCTATGCCAGCTGGTTTGTATGGTTAGGCCTGAAGGCAAGTTTCTCACATTTCCCACTGAAATGCTTATTACCCAAAACCCCTGAACATTTATTAAAACATTTTCTAAGCCTTAGTACTGTTTATGCCTTTTTCTGCCTTTGATATCATTAACTTCCTTTCATGATTATCTGAACAAGGAGAAAAAAATAAAAAATAAAAGAGGGAGCTAAAGTTCTTAGCCCAACAAGAGATTAGTTGCACAGGCTCAGTACTCAGCAGTCATATGGTACAATTAACAGAGCCAAGGGCAGAACTAACATCTATCAAAGCTACAAACCTGATGACTGTACACTTACAGTCAACATACCTGCAAATCTTACTCCAGAGTCCGTGTCTGAGCTTCCATTTGGAAAAAGAGAAACTAGGGGAAGCTGATGACAGAATAAAATGTAGAAAAGTTCTCCACATTCACCAGCATTATCCAGCCTCTTACCATGAAGTAATGTCGCTGTCTATTTCATATGGCAATTTTCAACATCAACACAGTGATCAGTTCGGAAATCCCATGTAATGAGTCATGTCTATAATAGTCACTATTTAGAAAGCCAACATTCAAGAAACACTTATGGTTACAACTTCTATTCATTGCTCACTATTAATAATTAGCTACAAAAAATATATTTTGATGTACTGCAAATAATTTAATTTAAAAGTAGGGGGTTTATCACAGTTGTATTTTTTTCTTATTTCATATGATATTTTGTTTATGATTTAAACTATAAAAGATCTCAAAAATCCAAGGTGAATTAAAGATATTCTGACAAGATTGTGCATACATTATGCAGTCCTGTAACAGACCAGGCAATAGTGAGATCTCTGTCATAGGCCACATTGCAGAAAACAGAAAGATAAGCTGTAAAGCTGAATACATGCAAAAATAAATTGTAATCAAGTTTGTAACAGCAGATCATGTGTACCCTCTTGCCTTTTGGAAACCTGTGTTGGGTGTTGCAGAAGACCATGCACATCTTCACATTCAGTTCCTCTAGCTCCAAAATCTTCATTATTCAACCAGTAGAGTATGGGCTGAATTCCTATATGGTTCCCTCTTCTAAGAGGCTTAATCCCTGTAAAACCTTCAGCCTTTTGGAATGTCCTTTTGATATGTCCATTTCGTATCAACAGTAACTATGTTTGTTTTAACTAAGAATTTCCAAAGACTTCTACAGGGCACAATAACATAATGTTAACTCGTCCAGATCAGGTGCACTGCTGTGTTTATGTAGCACTGCATTGTTATAAAATACAGTACAGCTGTTGAGTGTCTCAATAAATGTAGAACTTTAAGAACCTATGAAAAGTCAAAACCAGCCTGGATAGCACCTCATCTTTTTGAATATTCGTAGTCTTCAGGATTTAAAAATTGAGTGTGGTTGTGGAAATAGGGAGCTTCAGCTCTGGTCTGCCAGGACTGTTGTTCAAGGACATTATGGACTATGTTATTATGAAAAATATGTTGTAATTTTTTTCTTTTCTGATTATATTTCCCTAATAGATAAAGAAAAAAGTCAACAGCTGGAAAATTTAGAGTTCACAGAGTGAAGATGTAGGATATCCATTCCAGCTGTTTCTAAACAGTGCGGAAAGTAGCATGCTCCAAAGTCCTGGTCCAAGGATTGTACATACTGAGAGAGTGGATGGTGCAGATTTTTCTCACTGCTCATTTGCTGACATATTCTCTCAGTGAAATTCAGAATGAGAACTTGTCTCGACCTGCAGACAGGACAAAGTTTGCCTTAGGAGCTGGAACTCCCAAGCTTCTAAGTTCTACAGTTTAGATACTAGAAGCCTGCCTGCCTGTCTTTCTCCCTTCCTTCCTTTTGTCTTTCTGTCCTTCCTCCCTTCCTTCCTCTCCCCACTTCCCTTCACTCCCTCCCTTCTCCCTTCTTTCTTCTTTTTTTCTGTGACCTCCAATGTTACGTTTGCCTTGGAATGTCAAATGTCATTATTTGTTTCATGAATTAAGTATAAACAAAAAATACAAAATAATTTTGTGTCTGAATTGGTAACAGGTTAAATTAAGGGACAGAGCAACTTGTTTTTATGTTTGTCAGCTGTTGTGTATGTAGGAAGTCCCTTAGCATTTTTCATAGTATAAACAAAAAGAAGTAGTGACCTTTGAAGGACGTTGTGTGCAGTGCTTTGCCAACATCAAGATAAATTAGAAAGAGATGCTGATTCTATTTTTCATGAAGTAGCCAATAATTTGGAAATGTTTTGATAGCATGGAAAATCAGTGATGTTGAATTCAAAACTGGTGAAAAAGCTCAATTTTTTATTTCCTTGTGGGGACTGTTTTGCAGATCCTTTACAGATTTATTTGCGTTTTTTTCTGTATGTGATATTTACAGCTGTAGTTAAATTTCTGGGGCTGCATGTGCCAGAAACATATTTGTTATTTAAATGTCAATTCTGTTTTTCTTTACTATATAAGAAATATTTAAATCTGGGGGGTTTGTGCCTGTAATGGGCTAGCTGTTTTACGCAGAGGTCTGTGTTGTCACTGCAAGGTTTTTAGGGCCTATCAGTTATTAAGTACCCATTCACACTGAAAATTGACTTCACCTTACCTTGGTTTAGGTTGCTTTTGTACCAGTGTGTCATATCAAGAGGTACTGAAGCATTTTCTTCTGCTAATTTGGGAAAAGAAATACAAAACTTGTACACTTTTACAGTTTCGTATAATGTAATTATACATGAATAATGACATAAAACACCACCCTTTCACTTACTGCACATTTTCTAGCTTCTTTCTGGTACTCTACTATTCTCAACTTGGTATGTTTGTTTTAAATACAAAAAAGGGCGTTTATAACAACGTTGTTTTTCCTTCTTCATAACATGCCTAACACTTGAGACCATTGAAATCTAGAAGCCCTTCAGTCTCTGACAATAAGTTAATGCCCCTTTTTTGTCATGAAGACACTGAAAAAGACATTTGAAGGCCAAGTTGTTTCATTGTAAGATATATAGTCTTATAGCAGATATGTCAAATATATTGAATTGTCTTATTGTGGTTGCATCATTATATTAACATAAAAGGAAAAAAACCCAGTGAAGATTAATGAATGTTCTCTTTCCTTGCTTTTTACACATTAAAATAGAAAGAAACACATTGTCTGTAGAAAAAGAACATATATAAAAAGACTATTAAATGCTTGGCACACTGGAATATCTTCATTTAGATTCTGACCCAAAGTCGGTTCAAAACATTGGAAGTCTTTCATTGATTTTGGTGGGATTTGGATCAAAATTTACTTCTGAATAATAGAGAGATAACAAACCTGAAGTCTAAACTTTTGCATTTTTTTTTCTTTTTGTTTTAAGCTCTTACATGGCTGAACAAATAGTGTTAGAAAAAGTATTCAACCTTGTATTAAACATCCTTAGAGATGAAAGAAGGCTTGGAACTAACTGCATATGCAACAAACTAAAAAAGGTAAATGTATATCTAAAATCTGTGAAATTAAATCATAGAATTGTCTTTATCTTGGTGTGAGATATAGAAGTAATACGAGGTGTATTATTAATAAAGGCAATGCAAAGTTATTAAGGACATATTGTAGGCAGTGTCATGTAAATAACAAGCATGTGAAAGACAGTATTTACTATGATTTGGAAAAGAGAATATACACAGGTGTCCTGGTTTGAGGTAAAACAGGACCAATTTTGTTCAGTAACTTTACTTTTTAGCTAGGCCTCTTCTAACTGCTGAAATTAACAGCATGTTGTGCAGGAAACTGTTTGCTCTCAGAGTGATAAGACCCATGTTTATAGCTGATGCCAAGGAACGGTATGCAGAGAGGCTCTTGCTTATACTTATTGCTATAACAACCAAGGCCAGCCAACTTTGTTACTTGCCCCATTGGAGGGTCAGAAGCGGAAAAGTGATGGTCACACCTGTGGGGAGTAGAGGACAGGACAGGTGACCCAAAACTGACCAAGAAGGGTTTTCCATCCCATCTGCCTCATGCTCAGTATAAAAGCTGAGGGATCAAAGGGATCAGCCTCTTTCTTCAATGGCCGGCGTCCAAGGAGGACTCTGTCTGTTCGTCTGCCTTTGATCCTGATCCTGAATCCAGATCTGGAATCCAGTTTCCGTCTGTCACTGAGTCCAGTCTGGGACTTCCCCAGTGCCTGCTGGTGGCGTGATTGTCACCCTGGGAGTTTGATATGGTTTTGTATATATTTCATTCTTTTCTTTTCATTATTTTATTATTAATATTTCATTAAAGTAGTTTATTTCCTTCTAAACTCTTAAGTCTCTCTTTCTCTTGCTCTCTCTTGCCTCCCTTCGGAAGCAGAGCAGGAGAGAGAGCATCTGTCATTCCATCTGATTGGGCCAATCTGGCCCAAACCACAACAACAGGACAGAAAGATTTAAATAATTTCTACAAAAAACATATCAACATTCCTGTCTTTTCAGAATTCACATTGACTTATTAACATTTTGGGGTTTTTTTTGTTCTTTTGAAATTTCCCTTTTGAAATACTTTTTTCTAAGCAAATATGCTATGCAAACATCCAGGTACCATGAAAATACTCTAATTAAAAACTTTTGCATACATAATATTTGAGTTTTGTGAGTTAACTCTGCTTCCAGTGGCACAGACACACGTTCTGACCTGCCAGAGTCAGTCTTGCCTTTCTGACCCTGTTTTGGTTGTCCCCGTTCCTTTCCAGAAGTGCCACTGACAAATAACTGCTGCTCAGTGTGCGCAGTTGGCTTTCTCACCATGTGTCCTTGCTCATGGTCACCCTCAATCTGGTAAAGTGTGCATTAGACTGCAATTCGTAAAATCATAGAATGGTTAAGGTTGGAAAGGAACTTAAAGATCACCTAGCTCCAACCCCTCTTCCATGGGCAGGGACACCTCCCACTAGACCTGGTTGCTCAAAGACCCATCCAACCTGACCTTGAACACTTCCAGGGATGGGGCCTCCACAACTTCCCTGGGCAACCTGTTCCAGTGCCTCACCACCCTCATGGTGAAAAATTTCTTCCTAATATCTGTTCTAAATCTACTGTCTTCCAGTTTGAAGCCATTACCCCTCATCCTGTCACTACATGCCCTTGTAAAAAGTCCCTCTCCAGATTTCTTTTAGGTGCCCATCAGATACTGGAAAGCTGCTGTAAGGTCTCCCCAGAGCCTTCTCTTCTCCAGGCTGAACAACCCCAACTCTCTCAGCCTGTCCTCATAGCAGAGGTGCTCCAACCCTCTGATCATCTTCCTGGCCCTCCTCTGGACCTGCTCCAACAGGTCCATGTCCTTCTTCTGTTGGGGGCTCCAGAGCTGGACACAGTACTCCAGGTGGGGCCTCATGAGAGCAGAGTAGAGGGGCAGAATCACCTCCTGTGACCTGCTCCCCATGCTTCTTTTGATGCAGCCCAGGATGCAGTTGGCCTTCTGGGCTGCAAGTGCACACTGACAGCTCATGTTGAGTTTCTCATCAGCCAACACCCCCAAGTCCTTCTCCTCAGGGCTGCTTTCAATCCATTCTCCTCCCAGCCTGTATATGTGCATGGGATTGCCCCAATCCATGTGCAGGACCTTGCACTTGGCCTTGTTGAAGTTGATGAGATTGGCAAGGGCCCACCTCTCAAGCCTGTCCAGGTCCCTCCAGATGGCATCTCTTCCCTCCAGTGTGTCATCTGCTCGACGCAGCTTGGTGTCGTCAGCAAACTTGCTGAGGGTGCATTTAACCCCAATATCCATGTCTCCAACAAAGATGTTAAATAATACTGGTCCCAGTACCGACCCCTGAAGAACACTACTTGTCACTGCTCGCCACTTGGACATCAAGCCATTGACTGCAACTCTTTGAGCGTGACCATCCAGCCAATTTCTTATCCACTGAGTGGTCAGTTCATGAAACCTATGCCTCTCTAATTTAAAGACGAGGATGTCGTGAGGGACAGTGTCAAATGTTTTGCACAACTCCAAGTAGATGACATCTATTGCTCTCCCCTTATCCACTGACGCTGTAACGCTGTTGTAGAAGGCCACCCAATTTGTCAGTCATGATTTGCCCTTAGTGAAGCCCTGTTGACTGCTACCAATCACCTCCTTATTTTCCATGTGCCTTAGCAGAGTTTCCAGGAGGATCTGCTTCATGATCTTGCCAGGTACAGAGGTGAGACTGACTGTCCTGTAGTTCCCCAGGTCATGTTTTCTACCCTTTTTGAAAATGAGGGTTATGTTCATCCTATCTATTACATTATCTAGAACATTTCTCAGGCTGGGAAGGTAAGAATCCTTTTATTTTGATATTTTGCTTAAGCTTAATATCTGGAATCACTCTTCTGTTTATGACAGGGAATTGAAAGCAACTCAGGAATTACTGTGAACATGCATTAGAGCAGGAGGAAAGTCATTTTTTTAGGTATGTGTATCAGGTGATATGTGTCAATTATGGTAAGCATTTCCTTCAGGGAAAAGGGAGAGTCATACCAGTACTGAAGTATTCCATGTAGAAAATCTGTTTGTTTGCTGTTGCTGGGTTAACTGTATATGTGCATACACATGGCAATGATCTTGCTCATTTCTGCTGAAAAGTTGTAGAAGAGAAGCATCCAGGTTTTGTGGACATGTATTATAACAATAAGTAGTTTTTTGAAGGTAACTGCTTTTTTTTCTAATTTTCTGTCTGTTTATTTTTATTTCTTTTAATAGTTTGACACTTGGGTTGGATTGGAACTTGCAGTTTGACCCCCTTTGTTGTACTATCTAATCCCTGATGTAATAATCCTAGACTCCCTAGACTAAGTGTACGCTGGGAAATAATAAGCATTTTCAGGGTGAAATTTCATCTGACGTACTTCTCCGTACAATATCAAAATGCATCCGCTGTTCATCTCACTCTACTGTTGGACTCAGTAACACATGCGATCTACACAGTCACATGCTCCTCTATCCTTAAAGAGATACTTGGGGATACTGTTCCCGAGTTCTAAGCCTAGCACAGGATATGCACACAATAACTCCAGGGACCAAGTAGGCATGCAGGTCCCTCACTACTTCTGGAAGCCTGCATTTTCTTTCCTATGTCCCTCATGTTTAGCAAAATATCATTCACATTCACTTACTGATAAATAAGAAACCAGTATTTCTTTTTATGTCTTCTACTTTTGATCCTACTGAAGCCTTGGAAAAATAGTAATATGTCACTAACAGAGTTTTCTTCTTACCAGTTCAGATTGGCTTCTTCAGCAGCACTTAAGCATCTGAATGCATATCCATTAGTCACCTTGAATTCTTGTTAGAGCTGTGTTCTCCATTAACCCACAAAGCATTCTCCTCTTTCCTCTGAACAAATGTTATTAGACAGAGTTGCAGGAAACATGCCTCAAGTACACCATCCGTAGTAACAGAGTCTGCACTCCTAATGCTTTTATGTTCACAGGGGCAGTACGTCATGGGAAAAACGCAAATCACAAATCTTTCATAGAAGTCAATTGCACACTTGCCTGAGAAGAAAGCAAGAAGAAATTCTATCTATGCGAAAGCAGGAAAGCCACTGTGCCAGAAGTCTTTCAGATGCTTTCAGTAGGTAAATTACTTGAGAAAGGGTGGGAGATTTTCATAAAGCTATAGCCACCAGTGTCATTTAGGAAAAAGAAGTTCATGAAGAGTTTGTACAAGACATTCTAACTATTGGTGTTACTAGCATTATGTGATTAATGAACAAAAAAAAATTACATGATTCCTCCATTGACACTGCAGTGAACACAGCTTAGAATATTCTCAAAGAACTTGGTAATGTTTTTAGTCCAGATAAAGTATGCCAGATATATATATATGTAACAACATAGGCCACCCATTCATATCTAGGTGTTGGTAGTGGGAGGGGCTGCAGGGACGGCCTCTGTGGGGAGAGGCCAGGGCTGCCCCATACCGGACACAGCTGGTTCCAGCTGGTTCCAACCAACCCAGCGCGGGGCAGAGCTGAGTCCCTCGGACAAGATGGTGGCGCCTGGGGGAAAATGCATTTAAGAAAGGCCAGGAAATGCTTGGGGGAAGAGGAGGCAGAAGAGTCAGGAGTGAAGCTGAGCTTGGGAAGAAAGAGGGATAAGGGGGAAGGTAGTTTTGGTTCTTTTTTTGTTTCTCACTGCCTGACATAATTATGTGGCAATAAATTAAATTCATTTTTCCCAAGTCAAGTCTGTTTTGCCCGCGATGGTAATTTGTATGTGATCTCCCCATCCTTATCTCAACCCACAAGGTTTTTCATCTTATTTTCTCACCCTGTCCTGTTGAGGAGGGGGAGTGAGAGAGCGGCTGGGTGGGCAGCTGGCAGCCAGTCAGTGTCAACCCACTGCACGTTCTCACTAGAGTGGAAGAAAGATGCACAAAACAACTTTATTCTGTGCAGGAAAGTGTATTGAGACGTAAGATCTAGCAAATAAAATAAATGTAGGAATGAAGCACTACAGATATCATTTATTTACTTTTTTTTATAAAAAGAATAAACCAGAATAGAAGGTGTCATTTCCTCTGCAAGTGATAATAGACTAACATACATGCTATTTATTTTGTGTTTGTAAGTATTTTCTCCCCTTCCCATTTATAAAATACTGCAGTAGTTCTTTCTGTTCCCTTCTTATTTTTCTTACTGCAATATCATTTTTCTGTCCCTCACATCATTCCTTCTACTTAATAAGGATTATTATCATATATGAATATAAATTATATATGTATGACTAAAACCCAAATGATTATGAGTAGAGGAAGACAGCAATTCTGTATTTGTTTTTCAGTGCTGGATAGGTGGCAGATATGAAAACACTGCTATTCATGTCAATACATTAGCAATGAAAGGCTTGCAAAGACGACATCAGAGTGGTGATATGCCAAGAAGGCACTTCAGTCTCAAAAAAGACACCAAAAGAACCATACAAAGATTAAAGACATTTTGAATATAAACAAGTTTATTATTGAAGTATCAATTATTGCATACATCAAAACAACTAAATAAGGGTTACAGTACAAATGCTAACATCAAAGCAAAAGATAACTCTCATTTTGGTTGAATGCTAGTGTGAAAACACATTTTAATGGAGTCTGTTTATCAGTTCCTGGGTTTTATTCTATGAAGCTGCTTTATCCCCCACAGCAATAGCTGTTGAGGGTCACGAACATTTTGTGTGATGTCTTACTCAAGATGGAGAAAAAAGGTATATGTAGAACCACGTGCCTCTGTAAAACGACAAATTGCTTGTTATTATAACAATTCTAATATAATGCATATGTGTGTTTATTTGCATACATATATGCAATATATGTGTGTCCATGCACAAATTTTAATACAAAAATCTTGATACTTTGAAGACAAATATGAAGACAGGGTGCTCACTTCAAAAAATTTACAATCTGCAAACCAGATTGGAAATCCCTTTATCAGTGTGTGTACCACACACATAACCTATACCTTTAATCTCAACAGAAATGCCTTTGGGTGTAACCATACTCCAAGTGAGTCAAGACTTCGCTGCATGGCATTAAACATGCGCTTGTCATTGTCATCTGTGTTACAGTTTATAGGAAAGGGAATGTAGTTCTGATTTTTTTCCTTAGTCTTTGACTAAGGAAATTTAAAAAATAAATTTAAATGATAAATTATATTTCCAGTATAGGTTATGCTGAAAAACGTTTTCATCTAAGTCGACTCATTAAGTACTTTCCATGTATGGTATCGGCACATAGACTCCCAGAGGCAATTTTCTGTACTTACACTGCTTTTCTTCCTTCTTGTATTCAGATTAGATTCTGTATAATGTGATTAGATTGCATTATGTGGAAAAAATAGCTTCAACTGAAGTAAAATAAAATTGATATTGATCAAAGAACAGGGATCTGGTAATCAATCAAAAGATAAAAAGCAACGAAGAGTAACATTTGTTATCATACATAGGTTGTCAATTTCTTGGATTTTCTTTCTCCCTCTTCCCATTGTGGTTGCACATAAATAGTTCCTAGACTTTACCAAACTTTACAAGTTCACTGATTTTCTTTTTTAAGACAGACTTATCTCTTTCACTGATCATGCTGTTTATTTCTGTGCCTGTTCCCATGTGAATTCATGTCCTTAAATGACAAAATGGTTCCATATGCAATGACATCTGTGGTAAAGACAACCATATTTTAGAGGCTAAAGTAAGTTGATGCAAATTCCCATTTAACCCTATTCTGGTACTATCCTTAGTTGATAAAATTTGTGGCAGATGTTTGCTGACCGATAGTTCTGTGTATTTATCCATTTAATACCCCGTTATAGAGATTATCTCATTCACTTGTGAGTATTAAGATTTTTGAGCTTTTCTTTCTTCTCAGTTATGAGAATATTTCCAGATCTTTTCTTTCCAGTATCTATCTTGTCTTATCCCCCATTACAAATATCCTCATAATAGTGCCCTCGAGCATCTGTTTTGTTTGTAGTGTTGAATTCATAGTCTCTAGAAAATATTGAGATAGAAGAGGATAAATCTCTGAGAAAAGAGCCAAAGAATTGTTAAATCTGACTAATGAAGTGATATCAAAGGGAAACAAATAGGGAGAATGCCCATTCTGTGAGCATTACACTGTTAGCATTAGGGCTTGGATTTCAAAGTCAGACTTTCTAGGTTCATTGATTCTAATTCTGTCTAAATTGCTGTGTGATTTTGAGCAACTCAGAAGGCAGCTGAGTGCTGATATTTATACATCCAAGACAATGCTTTTCATAAACCTGTGTGGTAGTCATATGCTTTAATTAAGTATTTAATCTATTTCAAATGCTTTAACAGTCTACATGAAAATTTCTGTGTTTATGGAAGTTTTGGATCATTTATTTACTCCAGATTTGTGGTGTTTTCTCTAATATTGAGCTCAGAATTATCCTATTACAGAATTTGAAGAGACTTTATCATTTTATGCTGTACAAGTATTTGGAAATATTTTAAGGTGAGGATTCAAAAGTCCTACATAAGTAGCCAGCACTCAGAAAAGGAAAAGATTTAAATATGATTTGAGAATAGTGCATATGTTACTGTTCCTCTTTTGATAAGAAGGTTGCCTTCATAAAATAAGAGAAAGCTCAGTTTTAAGGATTTCCCATGTTTCTTCAGAAGCTGTAATTTTAATAATTAATAGTATTTATTTATCTTTTTATTACTTTGAAGCAACTGTGATACCCAGTAACTGTCTGAAAACACTAGTTTTCCATAAAAAGGAATCCCAAATAATATTAAGATACGATAAACGTGTACAGCTGTAATTGAACGTCTTGAAAATAGTTTGCAAAAAGAACAGACCTTTCTCCTCATGTTATCCTTATAGCATTGCCTTTATGGTTTTCAAGATAAAATCTGTTTCTTACATTATAGTACACAAATTGCATTTAGTTTGTACAACTGTAAGAAGGCTATAGCAACATTTATTAAAATAGCTAACAAATATCACCTATTTCAGTATGATGGTACTTCAATGCTGCTATTTGGAAAACAAAAGACACTATTAATGACTATAATAATATTATATTACTTTAAATTACTCTCAATGCAAAACTGATTTGCATTAAATGTACTTTTAAATAACAAGATCAGTATAACAAAAGCAAACAGAGAAAGGTCTAAAACACTGTGGTGTTATTTAATGCCAAAAAAAGCTGAGAACAATGAATATTTATAAGTTTTCCAGTGCATTTTTTCAATTGATAAATAATTAAATGCTTTCTATATAACATATTTCCTTGCAAAAAACAGCAACAATAAAACCAAAACAAAAAACCCACAACTACTAAAGAACGCCAAATAACTTTGGCTTTTATCATTCCACATATATTTGAGGTGTAAAGACCAAATTAAAAAACAAAACAAAACAAAACAAAACAAAAAACCAAACCAAACCAAACCAAACCAAAACAAAAAACCAAAACAAAGCAAAAACCAACCAAAACCAGACTTTCTAACCTTCTAGTGCAATCAGTGGTGAGAGATAGGAACCTTCAGAAGCTTTGCTGGTATAATATCTGAATTATCTTCTGAAGGTATTAAGCTTTCTCCATTGACTGCTAAGAAACCTAAAATAATAATTCACCTAATCTTACTTGCTTTACATAAGCATATAAAGTTAGATGGGTTTAATCTAGACTTACCTTGCCAGTTAAGTCATCACTCCGCTCTATTCCACTGTTTTTTCAAATTAATTTAATGTCAGTAATATAGAAGAATATTCAATAAAATTTGCTAGCTCTGTTGTATTGGGAGGATCAGGTCTCTTTTATGGACTGTTTTTGCACATAACATCCATGCCAGAGTAGCCATCTTTTTCAGTGTTCTTTTGGGAAAAAAATAAATCAGAAACCAAAACACGTTTGTTTATGCTACCGTATACTCACAAATAAGATTAATTATTCCCAACTCTCAGTCCCAAAATGCCAATTTTCATATACTATATTTTTAATCACATTTCAACAAATAAATTCCATCAATTTGCATTTTTTACTTCCAAGTGTATTTTTTCCTGATCATTGTACAGTGATAATTTTTCCCACCACATTGGTAGGGAACTTTGCAACATGTAAAGAGCAGAAGCATCTTTACTCATCACGCTAAACATCAGTTCTTGCATTATTAAGTCTGTATTTTAAGTGTCTGTAAAAGATCTGTAGTGGGATAGAATTGGAAAGGATATATCATCACAAGATCCATGTCCTGCAATGAGCTCCGTATGCATACACCCTCAAGGAGTTCCATCAAAATAAATGGGATCATCATGTGCTTTAACTGAAGCACCCTCTTGAGTACGCTCATGGTTAGGTATACTTATACTGAGCTCATCTACTGGATCAAGGCCAGATAACATTTCAAGGATCAAGATCATAATGATTCTATAGACTAACAGAAAAGCTAAAAAACCTGTCTATTCTATATTTTGCTGTATGGAGACAAGTGAAGGAGAGAGAATGGTAATGTGCATCAAAACTGCGGCAAGTCTTCCTTCTTTGGAAGAAGTTAAAGTCTTCTTTTTAAAAGAGCTTTAAAAAGATCTTCTATCTCATTCTGATAGGGGTTGAAATATCTAGTTCAGAAATAATTTCCTGAGCAGCCTCTGGTTTTGGGATTGGCTGAACAATTTACACTTGTATCATAATCAGAAATTTGAACCTTCTTATTACCAATCGCCTGTGATTATGGAAATGTTACAATGGTAAGGATCTGCACAAACACCTGGTTAGACTTTTACCAGGAAGCTGTAAGTCTTCATTTTATGCAGTGATTGAGAAAGCAGTTTAATTGATTCCTCCTCCTTGTTGTCATTATTTTCAAACACACACAGCTCTAAAAAAGATTTCTAACTTCAACAGTAAAAGTAATTGTTGAGCAAACAAAGAGGAGAAAAAGACTAAGTCTAATTCTGTGGGGAAAAAATATCATTTTGTCTGAGGTCATGCTTCTAAAGAAATTGGATGTGTTAAGATTTTTAGAGAATGACAAGCTCAAAACCAAAAAAGAAAGGTGTACAAAAAAAAAAAATTTGGTCCACAGCGGCACGTTTGTGAAATCAGTGGTTATTCTACAGTTCATGTGTTTGGACTGAAAAGCTTAATATTACACTGGGTTTCACTGTTTGTTTTTTCAGCCAGCATTTTTTTTCAAGTACAGCAAATGGCAAAAGGATTAACTTCTTCCTCTGTTGAACCTTACCAATTCCATTAACATCAACGGTGATCTTTTGAACTTACTGATACAATCTGGACTCAGGCACCTAAAGTGAGACAGGAAGCCATATATGGATCTACAATTTAAATCAGTTAAAAAGTATTCAGAAAAAAGGAAAACCTCAGCTCCATTATCCATACAGAAATGCATTTTTTTAAAAATCACTGCTTACTGTAACTCTGCATTTATGTCTGCAGGTTGTAAATCAGTGTAAAACAGTTGAAGTTTCTATGTTTTCATGGAATTAGTTTTAGTTAAAGCCATTATGTGGTGGAATCAACACAAACTTTCACTTAAAAAAGGAAAGAAAATATATTTACTTTATGAGATTTGCTTGACTTCAAGCTGGGGATAATTTTTTACAAATTACAAGTTTTGTAACATACTGTATAAGGATTTCAACCAGTTCAGCTAGGCCAACAGCTGAAATTAAGGCTATTTCTGTGTATAAATAAGAAGATTCACTTATACACTAGATACTTAGATTTTTTAAAACAAATTACACTCTAAAACCATAATATCCATTCATAATCACATACCAGTACTTACTTTTTACTTAAGAGAATAGACTGTAGATTGAAAAGTCTATAATAATCACAAACAATAAAAAAATGTACCCATTTAAAATCATCTTTCAACCTGTATTCCCCTTTAATTTTTGCTATTATTTTTATGCCTGTCCAGCAGTTAAACATCATTCTTTATAAATGTGATCTGCTGAAAGAACAGGAAATTATTCCAACCTAGTCTTATAGCTAAAGCTATAGCTATAGCTATAGATATAGATATAGATATAGATATAGACGTAGATAGAAAGTTATACCCATTCTGTAGTTTATAATAAAAATATTTAAAAAGAAACACAAAATAAAATAACACTGAAAGGCCAGATACATTCCCCTTTCTTTTCGTCAGGAATAGTAGATAGATTACAGCAGATGCACAGAAATACTTTAATGGACTCTGTATGAGGTGGCCAAACCCAATGACAAAGATCAAGGGAGCCTTAACATTTGTTCAGCAGCTTGTCTTCAAACACGTGCATTCCATTGAAATCTACAGAATACTCCTGTATTTAAAGGTGGGGAATATTGTTAGATATTATGCTAAATGGATCTTATAGAAGGATTGCAAAGCTGCTGCTAAAGGTTTAGATGCAACCCAGTTTTCTTCATGCAGTATTAATGAGTTAGTTAAATTTCCATGATATCATAGAGCACGACCGTTCATTTTGTGTACACCTTGCACATAGATAGAAAGTTGAAGCAGAAAGAAAAAACTGAAATTCATAATGACTGAGAAGAGTGTCCATTTGAAGGGCAAAATGGGGTGTCCTTATTAGCTTTACAGTTTCATTAAATGTGTTCACCACAGTTGCAATTTTCCTTCATTGTTAATAAGCATCGTAATGTATAAACCACAAATCTAGCATATAGAATTCTATAAATTATTATTAATTTTTCCTAAATCCTGCTGAGACCAATAGGATAAATCTCCTTTATGTATTTTTCTTTTTCTTTGTCTAAAGCATACTTCTTTAGCCAGAATCATTTGCAACGGTATGGTTCAAAGAAACATATTTACAAAAACAAGAGATTTTCAGGTCATACCATATATCTAGTGTTTCACTATCTTTTATCACCCAGCATCCTTCACTAACATTCTACCAAGTAGTATCCATGGATAACTTTTACCAAAATTTTTCAGTCTCAAGTGTTTCTTAGCATTTCAGCAACAATTAAATTCTGTTGGGATTATTGTGTACGTCCATGTAGATGTAGATGTAGATGTAGACGTAGATGTAGATGTAGATGTATACATAAACATATTTCTTTTCTTCAATCCTTGTTATCCTTGAAATTTAATTTTACTTATTTTCTAGATGGGTAGGAGAGGAGGGAAAAATCAATAAGTGATTTGAAAAGAAATACTTATATACATATATTACAAGGAGTTATTTACTAGTACGTTGATATGGTCTCTGCTCAGGGATGACCAACCTCTGCACCTGCAGAAGACAAATTTCACCCTACAACTCTGAAATTTTCTGTTTATTGCAACGGATACCCATCATTGCACCACAGAAGCAAATATATATCATCCATACAGAGACAGAGGTTATCACAGTTTTTGAAAATGGGCTTTCTTGAAACTATTTGAATAACCATGCAAAAAAACACCAGAGGGAAGAAAGTTTACATTTAGCTCAGTGTTAGCTATCAATATGTAGTAATAGTCCAAAGAACTGGTCCCAGGCTGCCCTGTCTCTGGACTTGGCCCTAGAAAACAAGCTGGAATTGCCAACCTTCTTAAAAACTGAACTGTGTGTATGTCCCTTGCCACTGCCTGGATGTTTCAGATAGATTTTACCTGAATGCCCACTGCTGTATCTCAGAGGCTGTGACTTGTGCTGGTAGAGGGACATCTTGCTTAATTTCTTTCATTGAATTTTTCTTTGATAACGCTCTTTCAGAGACCACTGAAGTCCCAGAGTCCACAGGGCACAATCTGTGCAGGTATGAGTGACAGCTATAAAATCAGCTCCCAATTTACAAGAATACTTCTCTTTCCCAGAACAAGCTTTCTTCTTGCGTTACCATGACATTCAGGATCACTTGAACTGAAAGCTGCTTCCCACTTGAAACAAGATGTCCTTCATGAGGGATCTTACTTCTCATTTCACTACAGCCAGTATTTGGTGACCTTAAAGACTTGCTGCAAAGCCCATCTGTTTCCTGAAGTTCTCCCTTTAAAAAAACTATTTTGATTGGCAGGATTGTCTGAAAAGCTGATTAAAGTTACCTATGAGCAAAGTTAGGACCTGTTGTTTCAGTGGGAAAGATACTGCAGTAGATAAAGAAGGAAAAGTGGATGACTTATAGACTTCTTTAAACTTCCTTCATTCCTTTTTTCTTTTAATTTTTTTTATAGACATTTTATTGTATGTTTGGAGCTTGGAATAGGCCCTTCGAACAAATCTGAATTAAAAAACACCATCATTTTGGAACAGTTTTACAATGTCCACCTCAAAATGTCTTTGTCTTTTGTCTCTTTGTCTTAACCAAGAGGTCTTATTATCCTGGAATAGTCTGAATAAAAATCCTTCAACTCTGGAATTTTAAGTTAATACAGCTTGACCCAGCAGGCTGTCTTCGTGCTTCATCAAAGACTTCATCACTATAGCAAACAAAGTACCCTGATAGTCTCTTTCCGAAGAGCAAAACTCTAAGCCACAATTTCATAGTATGAGATAATAGAAAGTGTATTTTTCGGTTTTGTGGGAAGAGATTTCCCACATCATATTTATAGCTTCCTATGATATATTAATTCTTTTCTTTCTTGGGATTCTTGAATCCCTGGATAGTTTTACAGTTTTAAGGAAACGACTGTCTCCCTGCATTTATTCTCAAGTATCAGCGAGCCATGAGAGAGTCAGTTTGGAAGGCTTTTTTCATCACAAGTACTATTTTAATCTTCTATAACCATTTTTGGGGAAGATAGCAATTTTAATCTCACACTTACTTCTTTCTTATTGCTACTTTCAATTCCAAGCTCAGCCAAGAAGACTCTCCCTTAAACAAATGTGTAGTTTTCTGTAGTTTTCTGCATTCAGGCAAGATCCTATCAACTTAACTTATAGAGTACATATGAAAGGGAAATTACTACCTAGCTTTAACAGTCTAAGAAGAACATCTTAAATATTGAAAGCCATGCCAAATTTGTCCAAAACCTCAGTAACTTTATATCATCACTTTGCAGATTTATTTTGCAAAGCTAAGATCAATGCTAATCATTCCCAGTTCTCTGTCCATTGTCCCTGCAAAATATGTTTGCAAGACCCTTTCTAACACCTGCTCATCTGTACCAGTGTATATTCTTTCCATTATTTTGTGCTATTGAATTCAGAGAATTAAGTTAAAATCTGTAACAGTAGCACACAGGGAATATGCAGCTAAAACGAATAGTCACTAGGTGCATAGGTAGCTCACCTAGGTGGGATAAATAGAACTGAAGTTCAGGGATTCATCCATCTGGCTAAAAAGGATTCTACTTTCTTTCTTTCTTTCTTTTTCTTTTTTTTCTCTCTCTTTTTTTCCCCTCTGTGGTATCCTACTATAAATTTAATCAGACATAAAACTTCAACCAGTGAGAAACCCCTAGCACATGGATCAACTCTCCTCTCCTTGAAGAGAAAAGTAAGATTTCTGTTGATTTTACTAAGAGGAAGATCAAGTATTAAAAGTTGTGCAATCCTCATTTCAAAGTTTCATAAAGCCTTACCTGACTATTCCGGGTTTCATAACCTGGATGGTTTCATAATCAAGATATTATGTTGTTGTTATATCATGATACTAACTTAAATTCCTTCAGGGCTTTAGCTGTGTAAGTTTACTATAAGTCCACTGTGGGTGGTAATGATGTCTTGTAACTATAGAACAGAAAAATAACTGAGTAACTGTGAATCAAGGGAGTATCTTCAGCTGTTGAAATTATTATGGCTATGCTGGAAATCAAAGGAGATGCAGCCTTTTATACTAGGATATTTTGTCTTTGGGCGCTATTGCAGTGATTACCTCACTATTTAAATGAAAATAATAACCTATGAAATATCTCTTAAATTAACGTTTTATAGCAAAGCTCCCCATTCTGTGGAGGAGTTGAAGAAACTACTACCTGTATAGGGGCTGTCACACCATTTCTATATGTAGTTGTGATACTGACTTTGCCTATGTGATGGTTTAAAATTTATTTGTTCCATGACTGCACCGATAGGTAATTCTTTATCTCGTCCCTAGTCTGTCAGCTTTTTAGTTATTATGATTTCATAAGTTATCCTCAATTCCCTCCCTTCATTCACTAGTTTGGTTTCCTCTTTTTCAATGATGCAGAATATTCTGCATTTTTTACACAGTTCCCATAATTAGGCTTGTACAGTACTTCTCTACAACTAAAGTGCTTATTTCTATACTGGCTCTAGGAACAGATTCCCAGGAGTAGGATAGAGCAGAGATGATCTTTGCTCCACTCTCTGCATATCCATATAGTAGAAAAATGGCATAATAAAAGTAGCTGCAACTCCCTTACTATCTTGTGGCACATGACATCAGACCACTTCAGGAAGAAACACATCTGATGTTTATTCATTTGATATTTACTACATGGGCTTTTTGAGATCTAAAAAAGAAGATTTAATCTGTTGGCCAGAGTCGTGAGCATGCTATTAGTAATGCTTGTGCCTGAGCAAAAGACACAGCAGATTTAAGATTCTTCTTCAAACAGGCCTAGTGTTCGAAGACTATGCATATTCTTCTGTAGCACAAACATACCTTTATTTCTGAACAGAATATATTTACTGTATAAGCTGTAATTACATGTGAGTTAAAATTTTCCCTTTAGCTTTCTGGGTTAGGTCTTCATAGTTTTCTGAAAACTTTACATTTCACACCAACATTTGTTAGGTATGGTATATGCTTGCATCTAAATAATTTTTGGAGAGTGTGAGTCAAAATTATTCCCCTTATTATTTTCCCATTCTAATAAGGATAGACGAAAAGAATTACGGAGAGTGTTAGAAGAAAATGCATAGAATTCTACAAAAACAGGGTGGGAAAGAGAAGTAGAATGTTATCTGGAAAGATGCAGTACTTTGAGCAGAAAAGAAAACCAAAACACAAATAAACAAAGCACCCCCCCAAAAAAAAGTCACATAGAACTCAGTATACTTTATACGAAGTTCTTTAATATGCAAGAAATACTTTTTTCCAGCATACTTCAAATTAAATTAAAATTTAAATTTAAATACCCTCTTAAGAAAGGACATGTTCTGAAAGTTCACTGTTCATCTAGCCCCACAATATAATATTCAAACAAAAGAATATTAGTAAGAAAAGCTGAATTAACTTTTCTTCAGGCTACTTTCAGTACAAGAAAATGAAGGAAGATCTTAGAATCATAGAACAGCTCAGGTTGGAAGGGACCTGGAAAGACTGACTATATGGTCCAAACTCTCTTGGAAAAAGGAGCTTACTGTATCGTATGCCAAAAGCTTATTGTATTATATGCAAAAAAGGAGTGCTCTTTGAAACCTTTAGAAGGTCTTCAACCAAAGGAAACTATAAGAAGGATGCACTGAAAAAGAATCTTCTATAGTCTAATAGAGAATTTCCTGCTTTTTCTCTCACAGTGCAGTTTGGCTCAGTCATCTACTGAAGCTCTTCTAAAGACACATAGCTTGGATGGACAATTTATATGCATCACTCTCACATTTAGAAACATGAATATATTCATGTTTCAATTCAGCTGCTTACACAGTAGCATCTTGCACCATTTGAGAGGCCCTACAGTATCCGAGGCAGCCACCTGGGACTTGAAGATATCATTCAAGTATATCAGGAAATCCATCCTCTCCTGAAATGAAAAATGGGAGACAGGCAGGATGGAGTATTTGAAACATGAAGATCTTTATTGACATGTTTATGTTTTCTTCTTTTTTACCCAAGCAGAAAAGAAAAAAAGGGGGGGACGGGACGGAACACGACCACCCCACAAAGCTCCCCAAAATCTGAGAAAATCTAAGAAACTAATAATGCTAATAAAGTAGAAGCTCACTCTTACAAGCCATGGGACATAAGTAATCCAACTGCCATATGTAAATAGCACTATAAGCCTCAAAGTTAGTACTTGGGTCTTATATATGTGTACTATATTAGTTTGCAATGTTTTGTTTGATATTTTATTTAAAAATTATTCTCCTCACCTTCTCGTTGCTCACTATCAAACTGAACTTCATTAGTTAAAAGGTGAAATCTGAATTATTTCACAAACACCATTGTTTTCTGCGGACTGGGACAGTTCTGCATTCTGACCATTTGGAAAAAAGCATTAACAGCTTTAAATCAAACATAGTGTACTAGTTGCGTGGTCATTTCCTTCAAATGAATCCAAATGGCCATTGGACATATATATGCAATATTTTGAGCATGCTACTGTGCTGTTCACGTTACTTTTCTCATTATTATTGATTAATTCTTATATACACTGAGAGGTTTTAAATTTGACAAAAATACTTCAAAAATGTTGACTATTCCAATAATATAAAATGTAAGGAGAAAAACAAGATTGTAAAGGTGAAATAACTGTACTGAAAGCCCCTAAAGCTTACAAACTACTACCAAATAGTTCAAATCTGCGTTAAAAAAATCTAATAACAAAATGGACACATAACACCTAACTGGTATGTCCTAACTTTGAAATATTTATTTGTACTGCCTAACATAGAAATTCATGATGGTAATACTTGCTTTTATATCTGTATGTAAATACTTTTAAAACTATTAAAGGAGATAAGTACATCTGTTGGGTTTTTTGACCTAAATTTTGTAAATTATAATTTACATATAATGCAATTACACATTGTAAATTTCATCCAGTTATTTGGCTGGCCTAACATCATTAGAATCAAGATATTTTTGACAATTCACACAGTTTGGAATCTGCCTTGTTATTATGAATATTGATTTTGATAAAACACTGTGTATATAAATAAGCAATTTTACTTTTATCTTAATTGGAATTTTCTCAGTCTAATAAGCAGATATTAGACATAGACCTCTTTAGACTACTTTTAATCTCTTATTTACTTTAATGAAACTGCATTTTTTACTACAGTAGTAAAGAGATGGGAAACTTTGAGATACCTTCATTCTCTTATCTTTTAAAAAACACACAAACTCCAGGGCATGTTATTATCCTGCTACTTTAAAAACTTCTGCTATGTTGCAGTAACATCTTTCACAGTCAGACCTTGAAATGGTCATTCACGCTTTTGTTATTTCAAGATTAGATTATTGCAATTCCCTACTGGCAGCTTTCCCAATAGGATGCTGCATAAACTCCAGCTGGTTCAGAAAGCAGTTGCCAGGTTTCTCTTGTGAAAGGGACAATCCAAGCATATTTCACCCTTTTTGAAATCTTTGCCCAGATTGCTGGTTAACAACATATTGATTATCAAATAGTCCTTCCCATTTTGCAGCAGAAACATGACTTTGGTCTAATGCACTTTATCAATATTTTATTTTAAGCCCATGTCTTTGAAACAAGATCCAATAAGGAAAACATTAAGGTTGTCCCAAGGTCGTCTTATAAACTGTAGTAAGGTCCTATGCAGTATCAGTTGCACTATTTTTCCCACTTAATGTAAATGATCTTGAGTTTCGGTATAGTTTTTTATATAGAACTACTCATTTGAGTCAATGGAATGTCATGGGTTTTCACCAGCTGAGAATATGGTTTTTGATTTCAATATCCTTTTTAATAGCCTTTTGTGTTTGAACTAATTACAAAGTCAGAGGGCTTTGCCATTTTCTCTCAGGTTTATGTTCTAATGTGCACTTTGGACTGAGACTCTGCAATTGAGTGGTTCATGTTCGAGTTCACAGAACAAATTCTCACAGATAAAAATGAATTCAAAAGGGTAAAATATATTGACTTTTTCTCTTGTAACTTACACTGCTTGACAAAGTTTGGCACATTTTTCAGCTTTTTCAAATTGAACAAAAACTCATTTCAGATTTAAGGGACATTGGGAAAAATTAAATAAGTTACTGAAATTGCATTAAAACATACAAAAAATGAAGATAGAGACACTTAGTAATTAAGAAATAAATTACAATAAATGTGAATTATATTTTTAAAATAAGTGAAATGTGATTAAATTATTAGCTATATCTACCAAAATTAATAAACTACTAATTTCTTAAACCCTATTTCTTACAGGAGTCTCACATAGTGAAGAAAGGTTTTAATTCTGTTTTGTTTCCTTTTTTATGTGCAAGAGTGGATTAGCATTAATTGTAAGGGAGAAACTATTGTCCACTGGAACCCCTTAGTTTCAGGAGGTGCTGCACAGACACAAGGCATCATCACCTTATGAGATTCTCCACTTTGAAGGCTGCAGTATTTTCAGAGCCAATTTTTCAAGAGGACTGAACTTCCTAACAGAGGTGACTGGTGTGATTTCCAGAAATCCGTAAAGATGTTAAGGGCAGCTTACAGAAAGGAACTGAAAAGCTTGTTTACACTCCTGAAACCACTGATCCCAGGAAATGATCACTAACTCTAAGTGAAATGATGTGGAATGGTCCATGTTTGCATGGTTCTAGCATGGGGTTTTCTAGGGCATGCAGGTTGCATTCATAGCCTTGCACAACACAAGTTTCCTCTGGGCTCAGCATGCAGACCCTATGGCTTCAGTATTACTATTTTTTTTTTAATCTTTTCAGTGCCTGCAATTTCAGTTGTAATGATAGTAAGAACTTCATGGCCCCCAGAAGAGTGGCCGCTATGGGACTGAGTGTACCGAAGACGTGGCATGTCTTGCAATGGGTGTGGAGTTGTGCAAGGGTGGTTAAAAACACAAGGCATGATATCTCAGCTAGACAGCTGAGGAGTAGCCATGAATTTGTGTATGTTTTGTACAGAATTTCTTCTAAGAAAGAGTGCATTAAATATTAGATACACCACACCAGATCCCATTATGGACCTACATTCATGGCCCCAGTTGTTAAAATGTTTTATCTTCTGAGGTATCCAGATCATTCAGAACAGTTTTTTTTATTTGGGGCTTTTTGTTGTGGTTTTTTTTTTTTTTTTTCTCTCACTCTCTTTTTTTAAATTAGATTATTTATGAACTTATTTTTATTTGCGCATTTTTGGCACCTGAAATAGGAATAGTTTCCTAGTCTGTATGTCTGGTCTTGATATTGCTTTAAATTTCTATGGCTCCCTAAAACTGTCCTTTTCTTTGTGATAGTCTGCTTTCCTCCAATTAGTCTGGGAAAAAAGAATCAAAAAGGCTCCCTGTGAGTGTTTCATTTTGTTTATGTTGTGATTAGCAAGGAATTCTTTTCAGAAGATTATATTTGTTTGTTTCAAAACAGATTTTTAAAGACAAAACCTCAGCAATAAATTAAAATGACACTCTTACACAGTTCATTGCACACTATTACAATATCTTGCACTGCTGGTTCACAGAATCTCAGATACCAAATGCATATTCAAAAGGGGACAAAGTAGATTGTTGATTCTTGTCAACAAGGCAAGAAGTAAGAAAATATACGTAAGAAATGACACATGCTAATAGCATTCATTTCTCTAGGCAACTTACGAGTATCAGAGTTTTATTTACATCCCATGAAACTCCCATTCTGTTTAATATTCCACAATAAATTACACCATGTTCTTCTGTAAGATTATTATAGTGAATTTGAATTAGAGAAATGTGGAGGCTTTTCACTATTTCCTGCATACTGGCAGTAGAGAATCTCTTATGTTATTCCCTGCTGGCAGGAAAGATGAAATTTCTTTCTTTTTTTTTTTTTTTTCTGAGGAGGACGGCAAAAAGAGAGATGATGCACTACTTTCTGTACATTTTTCTCAATAATTTAAACAAAAATGTATTTTATTGATGAAAGGGAAAAGCAGAATTTCTACTAAAGGTTAATATGTGTTACTTAATTAGGCAAAGGAAAATATTTAATTGAAGACATAAATTGAGAACAAAACATGGTATGGAAATTTTATAGAAACAGCAAAAGTGGTAAATATATAGTGCACTTTTTAAAACATTCTGTGTGTGCACGTCTGTGTGCTACACACTGTATCCAGAGAATGTTGCAAATACATAGTGTTTTTTCCTAGCATTCTGTAATGGTTTGTGTCTATATATATATGTATAAAAATTATGTTATAACATTTAATCAGCTAGTAGTGATAAGACTATTTAAGGATGACATCCAAAATATGAACAATATGCAGAATATTTCTGATTGAAACTATGCCAGCAATATGTCACTAAAACTACAAAAACTATTAAAACAGATTTTGTATATTTTGTATATTTTCAGTTGTGGAAATACGGATTATCAAATAGCATAAATCCAGATATTTTATGCTGAACAGATAGTTTGTTTTCCTGTGTTTGCAGGTTTTGATATCTGAAGTGCAACAATTCTCTTCTGAAAGGGCTGCAGCTATTTAGTTGCTTAATTAGATGAATATCTGCAAAACTCAAATTGAAATGTTATCTTAAAACTTGTCTTTGTAAACTGAAATATATTTTCAGTTAATTTATTTTCTGTGTCCTTCAATAAATTAGAGTATTAGAGCAGTGCAGCAGGAAACAGTAAATGAGACATTGGATCTGTCTTCTTGCTGCATTTTCAAAGCAATCCTTTTCCATGTATTCTGAGTTAATTTTGGTTCTTCATGAAATATGTTCTCAAATTCAGGTTCCTTTATAACATTGAATTCAGGAACAAGATTTCAGGCCTTGTGGAGGAAACCATATTAGGTGATCACAGTTGTCCTTTTAGCCTTCCAATGTCTTCATTTTCTAAAAAAACATACAATAAAAGTGGTTTTCACCTAACCTAAAATTGGACAGAAATTAGCTATCTATGTCTGAGCTAGACATCCTTGGTCCTTGTATAGCCAATGCAGAAAAAAAGGTGGATTTTGGAACAATTCATCTTACCTTGTTTAGAAATGCCTAATTCTCTACATTGACTACAAAGAATTGTAGGTTCACTAATTCAAACGCAAGCATCCATGCTGTAGACATTCACATTTGCGTTTGCCGACTTTAATCCCTGCAAAACAATGAACAAGTAATTAGCAATATTAGAATCAGAATTTCCAGAATGCTCTTTTTCTTTCATCTTATTAACTCTTTTCAGAGAAACACACACATGGGCATACACAGAAGGCTGCATCACAGACCTTTACTTATTTCTCAGCTGTTACTTCAGCTATCTGAAATTGAGGAAATCATGCTTACAAAGGTAATAATTATTCAGACTGACTTAAGAACTACAATTGTATATCTCGACATATATACTCAGGCTTGTTTTTTTCAAGGTGTAGATGATGTTTACCTGGTTTTAATGTCCTATCTTTTTTTCTTAGGTCAACATCCTCAAAAGAATATTGTGGTGTTTGTTTTTACTCAAATCTTCATTTGCCTTCATGCTACATATGAGTTTAAAGGGCTTTTTTTCAGGAAACCTGATTAAGTTAATGAACATCAATTCTCCTGTTAGGTGTATATTAAGGAACTGCCTTCCTCTCGCAATACTATGAGTGATTAAAGTAGTCAGAGAATAATTTATTATCCATACATTTTATCATTGAATTGGTCAGTTTCAGAGAGCTTGGCAAAAATCCACTGAAATTATATATACAACATGCTTATGCAAGACTCATTTTTATTTGCACATAACACACTGCTCATAATTTTACCATGTGGTACTTAAATGCTTGATGTTATTCCATTTTTTTCCACTATTTCATTTTATGGTAATTATAACATTGATTTTTACTATCTGACAAGTCATTCTGGAAAAGACTATAGAAACAAATATCAACAGTTCATAATAGTTGTCTTCTAAAACATATGTTACCCTAAGTCTTATAGTATTAATTTCGATATATAATTATCATTGTTCAGAATGAAATGGGAATATTCATTAGATAGTTGTTAAATTACAGTCAGCCATCTCACAAATATAATAAAGTATCTGCTGGATCAATATCAGAACTATTAGTCAAACTGAGAATGAAATATTACTAATTATACAAATATTAACAATAAAAGCTCTTGTATCCCCAGAAAAACACTTTTTTTGTGTCTTTAAATATCATAGTTTGGCAGGAAATTAAGAGACACAAAAAGCCCAAGAACTTCCAAAACAGAAATGGAAGAAAAATATAGCATCCCAAATTTCTAGAACTATTTAAATATATACTTCATGCACGCCTATTGAATGGAACTTGATAATATTAAGTCTTGTCATTTTTCAGATGTTTCTTTTTGAAATGCAATTAATGACATAAATGTTACTTAAACGTCATTTCATTTGTAAGAATAGTAAGGTTCAAGTTGAAACATATCTAAATCATCAGTATGTACATATAGTTGTATGATTTTGTGAAAGGAGTTTTATGATAAACCACAACATATAGTGAAAAGAACTGCAACTATTCTCAGCTGGTACGAAGCAGCAGTGAGCATTTGAAGACAACCATTATCACCAGTTTGGGTTCTGGCCAGTGATGCTCAATGTGTTTCACACCTCTGTCTGTCTCCCCGTACCCATACTCGCTCTCTGTCTACTCCCTTCCCACCATCCCTGGAGGACAATCAGGAAAGTAATCATTTTTGATTAAGGAAATTTCTCTCATCCAGACAACATATAAAATAAAAAAACACTTTTTAAACACTTTTATTGCATTAGATATCCAACATTAGGTATAACAAAAAAAACCAAACGAACAAACAAACGAACAAACCAGCAAACAAACAAAAGTCAGAATATAGCTTTGAGAATGGAGTTTTCGTTGCCAGTCTGGAACTTGGGCACCTTCACTGGTTGCTCTTGTGTACAGTTAAATAGTCATGGGTCAGTCACAGAGGATAAATCTTCCACACACATAACTGAATGCCAATAAAGGATTCTTTTTCTTCCTTTTTTTTTATTATTTTTTCATTAACAACTCAGAAAAAGAAAGCTTTCTTCATGGGGAGGTGAGGTGTTTTTCTTTGTGGAGAGGAGCTTCATTGTTCTGGAGTATTTTCTTCCCAAAGAGTTAGTGAATTAAAAGTGAGTTTAAAGAAATCAGTTCAGCTCTGGATTATTTACTATTTTCCATCTAACAATTAAATAATGTATAGGACTATAACTGAAATGATGCCAGGTGCTTGTCACCTTGCACTAGGAAACCTAATCCCATATTTACCTTTAATTGCTCTCTGAAACCTATTATTTTCAACATTCTAAACCAGGTCTTCTCTGCCCAAGGTAGCTAATTAGAGTATCTAGATACTGCATATGCACAGAAAACTATTGAATAATACATGAAGATTGACTGAAGTCAATTTCTTTACATTTTTATCTTTTATTCATTAGGAATTTTCAGAAAAACTGGGTTTGCTAAGGTAAAAATAAAATACCACCAGACTTAGAGCCTTTCATAGTAGAGTTTAAAATGTTGTGAAGTAGCAGTGGCTAGATCTGAATATCTGGAAAGCTAAAAAACAAACACTATTAAACATTTGTATTTGTTGTACCAGCTACTGGACGTACACTCTCTGCATTATGGTACACTGATTTTTTATCCATGTTATTAGCTGCCTTTGTGATATATTCCTTCACAATGCAGATCACTTGTCTACAAGAAGAAGTTAAGGGAAGTACAACAGAGATGATTTCAGCTTAATTTTAAGAATGATTTTTTTTCTTTTTGTTTTTTATTTGGCAAAAGAAATCTTAAGTTTTTGAAGTGCCTCTCAAGGAATTTTGCAGCATTATATATCTTTGAGCCATTAGTATTTTTAAGACATATGCTGTTTACATTAAGCCTCTCAATTAGCTAAACGTAGCCAACAGAAAAGAGTTTTGCTTGTTTGGAAACACACTGTGAAAGACTTAGAATTTAATCACATCTATTTCTCACATAACATAAACCTAAAGTTCTCACCTTTCGGACAGCCAGCTTAGGCTTCCTAGTCTGCACCCACAGAGAACTCAGTTCTGCATTTAAGAGCGGTGAGACACAGTAATGCAGTTTAGCATTAAGCAGCAAACATTAAATCTACCTTTTTGGATATATTCAGTGTCTTTTGAGCCAGGTCACAGGATGGTTGAAGGAGGTTTCATGTTACATTTCAAGCAAAGTTTTTAAGTTAACTTTTTGACTGTTTAAAACTGCTGCAAAGAGACTGTACTTATACCAGCAGGTTTAACCACCAGTAGAGGTTTTGGATTTACCAGTAACTGTAGTGAATATGGAACAGATTTATTGTTCACTGTGATTTCCATGAAGTTTCCAGACAGAGCGGTATGAGAGGGAAGGCCAGGAGACAGGCTGTTAGTGTGCCCTCTGAAATAGGACTCAGCCTTGGAAATGAAGCACACTCTTTCACTGTTTTCAAAATGTTGTTTGAAAACAGCAGTCTCTATTAGCTGTTGATGGCACGCTCTCCACTATGTGGAAGTTTCTGTATGACATCTCAGAGCTAAAGAATACAGAAGAAACTATTAGACACAAAGAGTCTCTCTCTCCTGTTTGTAATGGCCTGGCACAACCTTTTATGTGGGAAACTTTGTAATGATACTCTTCTCCAAATACATCTATTTATTATAGCATTCTGTTGTTGCAAGCATCCCTCTAACCAGTAGGTTCACATCATACCATCAAAATTTAGGGCCCTTATAGCAATAAACTGATCATTAATTAAAATCAGCTGCATTAATTACCAAATAAAATTGAGAAATAGTTCAAAACTGATGACATATTGCAACCTGTATTGCAGAAAGCAATTATCTAACAGAAGATTTATATTACTAAGTACAAATGTATTTTCAATATCTTATAATGTTTCTCTAACAGGTGTGGGATTGTGGGAGGATGAATAGACAATCTTAATTTTCAGTTATTTTCAAGGTATCTCTCTAAAATTATAGACCTCCAGTTTGTGCCTGAGACTTGGTGTGTTGAAATACAGACTTGACAAATATACACTGGTGTAGAATATGTGTTGTCTACCGGATATTTACACACGTAATTGCATTCCATAGTAACAAAAACCAAACAGTCAAACAACCAAAACTGTACAGAAAGAATATGTATATTTTATGAGATAAAATCACAGCTTATTAGAGCATTACTGTCAAACTTCCAAAGGCAAAGCAGATGTCCTAGGAGGTAATTTATTGTGAGTGAGCATGAGGAGAAAAAGCCAAATCTCTTTCACTAAATCTTTTTCCCCATAACAATAATTCCTTTTTTATATGCTTTCCATGAAACAAGGACTAACACTGTTCAAGAAAATTGTTCTTCATGTGTCTTCAAAGTAGTTTTTTTTATGTTCATTTGATTTTTCCCACCCACTTCTTTTTACTTTAATCAGTTTTAATTGAGTCATTATGTACTATTACACTTCATAAGGTGTTTGATATTTTCTGCTGGTACACATGATACAGTGTATTGCCCAAAGTTAACAGTTAAAAGTGCTTTTTTGTTGTTGTTGTTGTTTTCTTGGGCTTCAGACAGGAAAGCTCATTTGCAAAAATTACATGCTTTTTTAAAATACAGAAATAAAAATTTCTATGAAATAAATGCATTTCTAGAAGTAACAAATGGAAAAGATCTGCTAGATCAATTCACCAGTCTCACTTCCAGGGCAATACTGATTTCTAGCACTATTTTTCTCTGGTTTTGGTGTCTAGTTTTAAAAAAGAAAAATTATGAGAAACATATGTTCATGCATCTCTTTGTCAAGGAGTCTTGTTTTTGGAGCTCAGTCTAACTTTTCAGAAACTCAGTTTCAAGCTTGGCTTATAGAGATATGCCTATGCCTGACATGATTATATCACTTCAAATGTTAATATGTGGGTACAGCGTTCTCCACTTGCTATCTATTCCTTACTCCTTAAAGTTAAAGGGAACAGGTTTTTTTACCATTAACACAGGGAGGAATGAAGCATTTGCTAGTCTTTACTCTCACTGTCATAACCAGGTCTTGTTTTCACAGTAGATTGCAATTGCTAGTCACCTACATAATTTCTTGATGTTATTGATGGTTTTCACCTCTGCTGTTCACCCCTAGCAGATTTCTCAGCACTAAACATTTGAAGTGTGGTTTTCCATCCCTTACCTTCTGTTGTGCTATTTCGGCATTTGTAATGTAACCTGGTGATCTGGCA
Source organism: Burhinus oedicnemus (assembly GCA_008921705.1). Lineage (NCBI taxonomy): Eukaryota > Metazoa > Chordata > Aves > Charadriiformes > Burhinidae > Burhinus > Burhinus oedicnemus. The sequence goes on from VFFE01008976.1 coordinate 987,378, forward strand.
ACTTATTCTCCATTTGCGTATTTCTATTAAAGCCAAAAAATAAGCCATGATTTCTTTGGTCATTTCTTAGAATTATAAAATCATAGAATGGTTTAGGTTGGAAGGGACCTTAAAGATCACCTAGCTCCAACCCCTCTTCCATGGGCAAGGACACCTCCCACTAGACCTGCTTGCTCAAAGACCCATCCAACCTGGCCTTGAAAAATTCCAGGGATAGGTCCTCCACAACTTCCCTGGGCAACCTGTTCCAGTGCCTCACCACCCTCATGGTGAAAAATTTCTTCCTAATATCTGTTCTAAATCTACTGTCTTCCAGTTTGAAGCCATTACCCCTCTACATGACCGTCTGTATCACTACATGCCCTTGTAAAAAGTCCCTCTCCAGATTTCTTTTAGGTGCCCATCAGATACTGGAAAGCTGCTGTAAGGTCTCCCCAGAGCCTTCTCTTCTCCAGGCTGAACAACCCCAACTCTCTCAGCCTGTCCTCATAGCAGAGGTGCTCCAACCCTCTGATCATCTTCCTGGCCCTCCTCTGGACCTGCTCCAACAGGTCCATGTCCTTCTTCTGTTGGGGGCTCCAGAGCTGGACACAGTACTCCAGGTGGGGCCTCATGAGAGCAGAGTAGAGGGGCAGAATCACCTCCTGTGACCTGCTGGCCATGCTTCTTTTGATGCAGCCCAGGATGCAGTTGGCCTTCTGGGCTGCAAGTGCACATTGCCAGCTCATGCTGAGTTTCTCATCAACCAACACCTCCAAGTCCTTCTCCTCAGGGCTGCTCTCAATCCATTCTCCTCCCAGCCTGTATATGTGCGTGGGATTGCCCCAACCCATGTGCAGGACCTTGCACTTGGCCTTGTTGAACTTGATGAGATTGGCAAGGGCCCACCTCTCAAGCCTGTCCAGGTCCCTCTGGATGGCATCCCTTCCCTCCAGTGTGTCAACAGCTCCACACAGCTTGGTGTCGTCAGCAAACATGCTGAGGGTTCAAGCAGTCCCAATATCCATGTTGCCAACAAAGGTGTTAAACAGTACCAGTCCCAGTACGGACCCCTGAGGAACATCACTTGTCACATTTCATATAGTTAACTCATGCCTAATGTGTTGTCAAAAATTATAAACTCTTTCACCATTTCTTTTTTACAAAATTTATGCCATCAATTGTATATATTTTAATTTTGAGATTGTTTTCACCTGAATTCTGTTCTGTAATCTTCTCCCATTGTTTGTATAACTTGTCTGTTCTCACTTGGAAAGATATTTTACAAATATTTTTCAGTATTTTTGTTAAAAAGAATTGTGCAAAACCTGCAGAAAACTGGAAAACAAACAGAAATATGAAAAATCATGGTAGGTTTGGGTTTTTTTGCTTTACTCTACATGTAGTGGTTCATTCCTGTTTTATCTATAGGTTATAATTCATGCATTTAACATATCTAAAATCGATGTACATCTCACTATCTGCCTGGATAAGGTAGCCATCTATCCTGCCTGTACAGTCAACTGAGAGAAACATCTCAGAAAGAGAACTGAATCTGTTTTGAGGTAGGTATCTCATGATAGTTGTTACCTAGAGGTATCAATCTTTCTCCATTCATTTACACAGGAAGTGTGTTTAACTAGTTTAGGAAAAAAACTTGAATTTTAAATGGTCAAGCTAAATGAATCTCACACATAGTCGGTATGAAGTTGCATTTTCAGGCTATTGTTGGGCAAGTTTCTGCACCAATTTTTATATAATTGTATTAAAATAAATAGAAGGAAGAATAAACAAAATTCTATTATATCTCTAGAAAAACTGGAGGGAAATAATTTGCTTATCCTGTCATATCTTATGATCTGAAAGTTATAAATATATTTTCTTAACCTTATACATCACAAATAAAGTGTTCATGATACTTTTTAATTTAAGAAATATTTGAAACAGGAAGTCAGGTTAATAAATAAAAGCTACATAGACGTTGGGCTACCTGGAATAGTACTGGGAACTTCCTAGCTTTGAGCATGCCCCAGGTCTCGACACATATTGTTACTATTGTCACTCTTTGGAAATCTATACATAGATTGACTTCAGTCTGCTTACAAATCCTATCTCTGTGTTGGGAATTAGCAGACCATTAGGTGGACATCTTTTCTGCCAAGCCCACGGATACTGATAAGATACTCCAGTCATATGTCCTGTACTACTGACAGTTTGGTTTTTGGAGAACACATGTATTTTAATTCACAACTCTAGTCCACTTTGTATCAGTGGATTAAGCATTCAGCGCAGCTGCATGATGATGGCTGTTATAGTTAGGTACTGGTTAGATTCAGACTTCTGAAATTCTAAAGAAGGAAATATTATTGATTAGCATTATCCTAACCATGACAGATTATGATGATCATTAAATGGAAGCAGTGCTAAAAATACATGAGTAGCACAGGATATCTTTTTTTTAATACTGTAGTTAGCCATTACCTAAATGGTCAAGGTATATGATAAATTCTGCATTCTTTGAAGTCTCTGAATCAAGTTATGATATCTTTCTAAAAGATACTCAAAAGTTACCAGTTTGCTGACAGAATAAAGTCCAATCAAACTTACTATAAAACTGGACAGATTACCTTGCCATAATGGTGGTTTTGTCCTGAAAACATGGAATTCTAAGGACAATCTTTAGGTTAAAAAAACAAAACAACACATACTCCCCCCACCTCCAAGAAAAAACCCACGCTATTCTTTTAGAAGAGTTCTATTTAGAGAGAATTTAAGGCATACACTAAATTGGGCATTTTCAATATACTGTTTGTGTTTCTTAGTTTAATGACTGAATTACACTTGGACTTACACCTAAGCTTACAAATGCTTTGTACACCTGATTAGTTTCATCAGCTGACTTAGGAAAGTCATGCAGACATTCCCTTTTTCTCTGCTGCCTTAAATGAAAAGTTTAAGTCAGAAAGTTGATAATAACATTTGCATATTTTTGTAAATTTATTTGCATGCAGCTTTATTTAAAAATCAGTTTTGCATTGTAGATAGATTTTGGCTAGTAATGATGCACAGTGTTCAATTCTCAGCATAATTGCATTTTATGACATATTGATGCATTAATGTATACAGATTGTACTCTAGGCAAACAAGAAAAAAGTTTAATTAACACTAAATATGCTTTGAAATAATACCTGTTTACTTTCAGATTTTATTTACAGATACAATAATTATATTTTTGTTCATACAGTAGTAAAATGTTATTCGATAAATTATAGTGCAGTACTAAAGCAAAGGTAGGCTGTGAGGTACATCTAATTTATTCGCATTGCTAACATCTAGGAAACCTAATGATTCCAGTGGTCTCTCTTGTTTTCACCAAGTTTCTTTGTTTACCAGTCTTTGCAGCAGCAACATAATCTCACATTTACAAATCTAGAAAGGAATATTAAATCACATTCAAAATAAGCCCAAAATGCAAATGACAAGTGTAACTGGTATAACAGGGGAAAGAAGGGTTTTGCAGCTCAAAAAAGTGTTCATTCTCTTTCTGTAAGTTTCATTAGAGTCATCATGCATAAAACATATTGTTAGTAATTAAATGAGTCATTTTTGATCTCTGATTAAAAAACATGGTAGATGTAGAGCTCTTGGTTTGTTAGGCTCTGTAGATTTTTCTCATTAGCATTCGATCGTGATCTGAAACATACCTTTTATTACCAAATAAAACTGTTACATATGACTATGTAGGTGTGTAGATAGATAGACAGATAGATAGGCAGGCAGACAGACAGAGGGCTATGTGTTTGTGTGTGTGTGTGGATATATATATATGTATATGTGTATACGTATCCCAATATCCTGATATACCAACTAACTCTCTACTGGTTAAAAATTTAGTGAGAATGTGAAATTTGACTAAAGTCAAACTGCTAGAGTCCAGCTTCTATGCAGAAATATATCATGTGTATGTACTGGTAATGTCTAATGGGTAGATAAAATGGGGTTTTTATATATTTACTCCAAAACATATTCTGAAAGGACCTAATGGTACTCCCAAAAGTGCTCAAAGAGCTTCTTTTTGGGCACTGTATTTGAATTCTGTCAGTCAACCAAAGGCATATTCTGACATTACTCACCTCTTTCCTTATTTAAAACAGTTCTGACTAGGTGTGTGGCACCTGCAATACCGATATTTTCCTTAATGACCTGGAAATTTAGGAGGCTTTTAATAGTTATATAAAAAAATCTCTGCTTCACCTTCAAGAATGAAAACCTCCACAGAAACAGCACAGGAACTAAATGAAATCAAACCTGACATATTTTAGTTAACTCTTGTTGATGGAACTTCTAATTCTTGAGTACCCTAGAATTAGCTTTGAACACATTAAAAATTTTCAGGCTTTTTTAAAGTAAGATTCCATATCCATTTCATAATTTATCTATATTTTTTCCGACTTCATGAAGCCATATAGCCTTTCACAGTTCCACATCCACTCTCCCTCCAGTTTCCCACCTTCAGATTTTGTTGTCACGGTCAGCTATTGCTCCTGAATTTAAGAGGTGTATTCCATATGTATTACTTTGGATTGGCAGTTTGTATAGGCTGTTCAGGAGGGATAGCCAAGGCAGGCGAGGTGCAGGTGTCACACTATATGTAAGGGAGAGGTTTGATTGTACAGACCTTACAGTTAGAGATGATGTGGATGAGAGCCTCTGGGTGAGGATTACGGAGATGGAAAACAAAGGAGATGTTGTAGTGAGTGTCTACTACCAATCACCCAGCCAAGATGTAAGCACAGATGTGTTATTCTATAAGCAATTAGGAGAAATTTTTGGATCAGTAGCCCTTGTCCTTATGGGAGATTTCTACTTCCCAGACATCAACTGGGAATATCATACCGCTGTGATGAGCAGGTCTTGGAAATTCTTGATGTTTATAGGAGATAACTTCTTGTCACAGGTACTGAATGAGCCAACTAGGAAAGATGCCCTCCTAGACTTGCTGTTTGTGAATAGAGAAGGACTTGTGGGAGATGTGATGGTAGGTGGCTGTCTTTCCACAGTGATCATGAAATGGTTGAGTTTAAAAATTTCAGTGTACTGAGAAAACAGGACAGTAGAGTTGCTACTCTGGACTTTAGGAGAGAAAACTTGAAGGTATTCAGGGAACTGTTTAGCAGAGTACCCTGTGAATTTGCTTTGGAGGGCTTAGCAGTCCACAGGTGCTGGGTAGTCTTTAAGAACCACCTCTTAGAAGCACAGGAGCAGGCAATTCCACTGTGTCATAAGTCAAGCAAGCGGGGCAGAACACCAGCTTGGCTGAACAGGGACCTCCTTGTGGAGCTCATGAGGAAAAAGAAACTGAATGACCTCTGGAAATAAGGCCTGGCTTTGCAGGAAGACTACAGAGCTGTGGTTCATTTGTACAGGGAAAAGACGCAGAAGATACTCAATTAAAGTTGAAACTGTCCAGTGTTGTTTCATATAACAAGAGGGTTTTTTAAAGTGTGTTAATAGCAAGAGAATGTCTAAAGAAAGCACTGGACTGATACTTGTTTATGATGGTCATCTCATAGGGATGAAGAAACAGTGGAGGCATTCAATATGTTTTTTACTTCAGTCTTTAATAATACTCATAGACCTTGGGCTGCCCAGTCGCCTGAGTTGGAGGACCACGAGTATGGGAACAGTGACTTTCCATTTGTGGACATTGAAGTTGTAGGGGACCAGCTGTATCAGCTGAATGTTCTCAAGTCCATGAGTCTCCTCCTCTGGATATATTTAAAACCCACCTGGATGCACTCCTGTCCAACCTGCTGTAGGTGAACCTGCTTTGACAGGGGGGTTGGACTAGATGATCTCCAAAGGTCCCTTCCAACCCTTACCATTCTGTGATTCTGTGATTCTGGGCTCTGAAGGAGGTAGTGAATGTTATGTCAGGACCCCTCTCTATCATCTACCAAAGGTCTTGAGAGTCTAGGGAGGTCCCTGCTGATGGGAAGCTAGCCAGTGATATTCCAATCCACAACAAGGGCATGAGGGAGAGTCAGAGAACTACAGACCTGTTAGTCTAACCTCAGTTCCTGGAAAAATTATAGAGAAGATTGTTCTGGGTACTATTCAAAGACATTTAAAGAATAATGCAATCATTGGGCACAGTCAGCATGGGTTCACAAAAAGAAAGTCCTGTTTAACTAATTTGCTAACCTTCTATGATAAGGTCCCCTGCCCAGTGGATGAAGGGAAGGCAGTGGATGTAGTTTTTCTGGATTTTAGTAAGGCTTTTGATACTGTCTCTCACAGCATCCTTCTGGACAAGTTGTCCAAATGTGAGATGAGTGGGTTCATGGTGTGCTGGGTGAAGAACTGGCTGAAGGGCACAGCTCAAAGGGTTGCAGCGAATGGGGCTACGTCTGGCTGGTGACCGGTCACCAGCAGTGTTCCTCAGGGTTCAATTCTAGGGCTGGTCTTGGGAAATTTATTTATCAACAATCTGGATGCAGGAGTTGAATGCACCATTAGCAAGTTTGCTGATAATACCAAACTGGGAGGTGCTGTTGGCTCTCTTGGGGGACAAGATGCCTTGCAGAGGGATCTAGATGGACTGCGGCATTGCTCTATAATTAATGGCATGAAATCTGACAAGTAGAAAAGCCAGATTCTGCACCTCAGGTGGAGTAACAAGCACGAACTGAGGGAGAAGTGGTTGGAGAGCAGCCCTGCAGAAAGGGATCTGGGGGTGCTGATTGAGAGTAGGCTCAACAAGAGTGAGCAGTGTGCCCTGGCAACCAGGAGAGCAAATCGCATCCTGGGGTGCACCAAACACAGTATAACCAGCCAGTCAAAGAGATCTCTTCTCCCCAGTATCCAGTGTTGGCACATATGGGAACGGTTCAAAGCTGCATCAGTGGAGGTCTAGACTGGACATTAGGAAGCATTTCTTTACTGAGAGGATGGTCAAACACTGGAACAGACTTCCTAGAGAGATGGTCGATGCCCCATGCCTGTCAGTGTTTAAGAGACATTTGGACAATGCCCTTGGTAACATGCTTTAACTTTTGGTGAGCCCTGAATTGGTCAGGCAGTTGGGTTAGACGATCATTGTAGGTCCCTCACAACTGAAATATTCTATTCTATTCTATTCTATTCTATTCTATTCTATTCTATTCTATTCTATTCTATTCTATTCTATTCTATTTTCTTTAATTATTGCAGGACATCTAAGATGAATATATATGATTTGTGCACTGTGTTGAATGCAGAAGAAAACCCAGTCATTCCACCAGGCTGCAGAAATTATTTGCATAAAATTTTGCCAGCTACCAGAAAGACTTTTATGAAATTTAGATTTTTTTGTGGTCATCCTATTGTTCATGAGTAAAAGAATTGGACAGAGAGAGCTGCAAAGACACTTTGAATATAAGAAATGACATTATGAATTTGATTCTGTTTTTCCTGAAGACAAAATGCTAAGTGGAATCCATCAAGTTGGAATACAAAGTTAAGGACATGCTTGTTTGATTATCTCTGTCAGATACCTACATATGCAGTTATTATCATTGTCACATACAGACCATTGTAACTGTAAGACCTCAGATGTAAAGTTCAAGTAATTGTTAAAACTTAATCCCAATTTATTTTATTGATATCTTCTGGGGAGAAACAGTGAAAGAACAAATACAGAAGAAGGAAATGCAAAGTATCTCTAATTGTATTCTTGGTTTTTTTATTCAAATATAATACAAATAAGAAGAAATGAGTTTAAAGAGGGGTTTGGGGGGAGGTTATTTTGGTTGAGATTATATTTTCTTTTACTTTGAGTTTATTTTTATGTGTATGAAAAGCTCATTTCTACTGTTGAATTTGGGATAAATGCAATTAAAAGGTTGCTTGTAGTGATATTTTTGATGTTGTTTTATGACGAGTGAGTAATAATTACATTCCCACCTGTGGCATATCTTTTCCTTGCCCATACTGAATTTGCCTTACATGTAGTTCCATCCTTTTTAGAAATATCTCTTAAAAAGAAATACCTTTCACACTGACCCATGAAGTAACAGATGGTTTTAACTCTTACCTGTAAAAATAGAAATTAAAATACAGGCAAGTCAATTATAGTGACATTTCCAGTCAGGTTTATCCAGGCTTAAACTTCAGAAAGTCTAAAATTTGTCTACATTTATCTAGGAATGGTAGTCTGGATCATTTTACTACAACAATGCTTAAACTTCCCAGGTCACATCTACACTCTTAAATGCTTTGCTCCAAGGAGTAATTCCTGGCATTCAAGGCCAAGTGATACTGCATGACATATGTCCATGCAGCTAGCTGCCTCTGCTGCTGCCTGAACATGTCTGCCATACTTACTGGATGGTCACAGGATTTCTTTTGAATGCCCTGAACTGTATATATTTGGGATGGAGAAATGGGGAGCTGATATCAAAATGTCTGAAATTACATGGGGAGTGTGTAACCATCACCAGAATTTCTGCTGCCTAAAACTGAAAATTTATATCTCATGCTATGGCAGATCTCATGTATTGTCATGCTTAAAGCTTATTGAGAGACTCCTTGGAATGAATTAAACATATTCTGCACACGGGCTTTGTTTCAGAGGGAACTAGCTGGTTTATTTCAAAACAGAGTTTGATTTTAGTCCTTGTTCAATTATGTAAGCAAAATGGTTCACACTTCCAAACCAAATGCCCATCCACTAGGGTGTAATGCTAAAATTATCTTCTCCTCCTTTTCCAGAAAACATCAGTTCCCTGAAGAGAATTCAATATTACTAAACTTCAGAGGAAAGAGCTAAAATACTATCTTAACTATACTAACATTTTATACTTGCTAAATTCAAAAAGAATCTTCTCAATGTAGATTTTTTAGAGTACTGTTTAGAGAAATGTCAGAGATTTACTGTAAAGAAACTGTAGGAAACTTTGGCACATTATTTTAGGTAGTTGTTTAATATTTTGATGCTGCAGTACCTAAGTTAAATTTATTTCCTTCCGTAACGACATAAGCATCTCCGACTTAAGCGTGTTGTTCTCATGAAAAAATCCCCACACACTATGACCAGAAATCTAACTTATCCAGAACTCCATCTCCCCATCTACAAGAAAAACAAAATATTAGTGTCACCGTGAGAGGGGTGTTTCAAGGTCTTCATATGACAGAAAAAGCTGAAAAACACAAACAATTTCATAAAACATTAGCAAGCAAAATATATATTGGCTAAAAACAACTGAGGTTAAAAAGACTCCTTTGGGCTTTTCCTATGCAAAGTAGCAGCAATCTTTCTGTTAGATTAGTATAGACAAGAACTTATCTGCAGCATTACAATTCTACTGGAAATTATATAGAGAGATATGGATGTATATACGCCAAGTTCTCAAGATTTCCTAAGCTTACAGTATTGTCACTTCCCGAACCAATTTCTTAAAACACCTCAAAAACTTCCCTCGCTATTGGTGTAATATAGGATACTCCAAATCACTTTTTGACACTACAGACTGAGATTCTTATTTAAACATCTGAAAAAAGATACCAGAATTAGAACATAATAAAATACATTTATCTATGGTCATACACTTACAGATTCCGTGCGTGTAATAATGTAGATAATAGGGCATACTGCTGTACATTGTGTCTTTTTCAAGAATTTGGATTTTAAAATATTTAGCAAGTTTTGTCTTTGACCTACACAAGCATTAAGTAGTGTTGTGGTTTAACCCCAGCTTGCAGCTCAGTCCCACACACAGTCATTCACTCACTCCTCAAAGTGGGATGGGGAAGAGAATCGGAAGAGTAACAGTGAGAAAACTCGTGGGTTGAGATAAAGGAAGTTTAAAAGGTAAAGCAAAAGCTGCGCGTGCAAACAAAGCAAAACAAGGAATTCATTCACTACTTCCCATCGGCAGGCAGGTGTTCAGCCATCTTCAGGAAAGCAGGGAACCATCATGCATAGCAGTTACTTGGGAGGACAAACACCGTAACTCCGAACGTCCCCCCCTTCTTCCTTCTTTCCCCAGCTTTTATTGCTGAGCGTCACTTCATATGATATGGAATATCCCTTTGGTCAGCTGGAGTCAGCTGTTCTGGCTGTGTTTCCTCCCAGCTTTTTGTGCACCCCCAGCCTACTCGCTGGTGGAGCAGGGTGAGAAGCACAAAAGGCCTGGACGCTGTGTAAGCACTGCTCAGCAGTAACAAAAACACTGGTGTGTGATCAACACTGTTTTGGTCACAAATCCAAAACATTGCACCATACAAGATAATATGAAGAAATTTAACTCTATCCCAGACAAAACCAGGAAAATACAGTAGATTTCCACTGGCTAGAATCCATCACAATTCCTAATTACGCATGTAGAAGTTTCCTAATGTGCATCATTGTTGTGACTCTAATAGCAAAAAAAGTCCATGTCCATCAGATCTATCCCAAGTTCTTAAAAAGGATACTTCCCTTTTCTTACACAAAACTATATCCATATTCAAAAAATTGAACGAAAGAAATTAAATATCACACACACACATTTTCCTTGCATAGCAATATACTTCCAACAGAATAAGATAATATTTTACCATTGTTTACACATTTTCTCTGAGTAAACAGGTGAGTTATTTTAACACACAATAAAATTTTTCCTCCAATATGAAAGATTGTGGAGTTAGTAATGTTATTTCCTAAAAAATAATGACCACATGAGTAATTTGTAACTGTCATGGCAACAAAAATATGTCTATAAAATCTAATAATTTAGTGAAAATAACTAGCATATTATTAACATAGAAATCAAAATTATTTGATATTTTCCCATTTCTTTTTCGACCCATTAATAAGGATACTAAATATAACATACAACGTAAGGCAGGTATGTGCTATATAGTATCTATCCTAGATATTTTTTCAATTCTTTTTGTACGCTTTTTTTAGGCTATGTGGATTGTGGTTGAATTTTAATTCATCACTCCATTTGTTTGTTGTGAGGATAAAAGGAATGAATCATATGCACATATATCAAACTGGTTCCTAAAGAATGCAATTAACTTCACATTAACTTAAAACCACAACTTTTTTAAAATGGTGGATTTTCTGTCACCTGCTTACAAACTGTCAATGAAACTGCAAAAAGACAAGAGGACTAATGGCTCAATACACATAGATTAAGGATTTTTTTTAAGTTCAGAGGTCGATAGCCATGGCAGTTTGGTCTAATTGATGAAGTGCCTTAAGAAGCATTTTCTATGCAGTAGTTACTATTCAATATTTTTTTCTTTTTAATTTAGTATCTAAACCAAATAAAATTAATTGGAGAAACAGTGAGGAACAGTGAACTTGAATTCATGATGCGGTAATACAGATTTGTGTAAGGAGGAAGGGAGCCCTGTGTACTCATACCAAGCAATAAGTGAAACTGAAAAGTGCTTTGATTCACTCAGTAAATGAAGTGACAAGAAGAATGAAATATAATGCTGAACATTATAAAGTAATGTACAAAGGGTTCAAAATTCATAAGTCAGGCACAAAATGAATCCTACTGAACTCTAGCATGACCTCCAGGTGACCTCGGAGCCTTTGGAGACTTCTGCTTCTGTATGTCTAGACATTGCAAAGAAGTATCTTAAATGAGAAGACAAAGCCAAGATACACGTAGCTAGACTGGTAGAATGTGTGATTTATTTTTTTTTTTAATCAGAGCCATGTTATGAACTTTACATATTTTATATAAGAGTAGCCATCCACAAGTGTGTCTGTCTACTGTGGAAGCTACACAAAAGTAGCACTGAAACATCAGAAATAAGAGTTGCAAAAAATTGCTAGCTAAAATATAAATACGAGGAGAATGTGCATGAAATAAATTCTGTTTCCCACAGTTGTCATATTTGCCACCAATTCATATATTCATACGTTTTGTTCATATATTCGTACAAGATGTCTACTGTTACCCAGTTCTCTAACTTAAACAGCCTAAAAGTTCCCTGACCACTTCCTGTTGAAGTAGGAGAAATTATTTTGAAAGCTAGTTCACTTTAGAAGTGTTGAAAATGGAATACTAACAGGAACAATAATCTTTCCAATGCATAAAACAAATTACAAATATAGCCATAGTGTCCCTAACTATATTTATTATATATATTATGCCCCTGAATATATATTATTTTCTTAAACATCGACAGTAATAGGGATCCCTGTAATCTCTGTATTAGACCTTTATTTTTTAGCTCCTATAACTAGTTTTTTAACTTGACTAAGAAACTTTTTGCAAATGGTGGCTTTTCTTCTCTTCAGGTACCCTACAGAAAAACTAACACTGCTTTTCAATTTTTTTTTCCCCAGTAACTGCTATACTTTGAAGACCATTACTGTATACCATATCAGGCTTCCGTTTTCTAGATCAAGAAAACATGTTATCAACATATTATCAAACCCTTTTTATATTGTTCTTATTGCTCTCATTTGAGTTTTCTCCAATTTGTCTATACCATCATCAAATTTATAGGCAGCAAGCAAGCAAAAGTTCATGAGTTCTTCTGTATTATTTTACAAGAAATACTTTTGATAGCACATTTCAGAAGGGTATTTCCCCTTCTGGTGAGAGCTTTCTTTCATTTTTTTTTGTACATACTCTGCTGAAGAACCTAACACCTTCATGCTGTATTTCTGACTGACTGGCATATTAATGAACATTTGCAACCTGTTAATTTGATTTTTTCTTCCCAAGTATAACACTTTCTACTTGGTTTTACTATTTTAATAATTTCAGATAATTTCTACAAGATGTATTTTTTGAGTGATAATACCATCCTTATATATTGCCACCATTATTGACTTTCTGTATTATCTTTTAAGTTTTGCTAATTATGTTGTCTAATACCAGACAAAACCAAACTTCTGTGGGAATGTATCCCTTCTTCCACTTTCACTGGAATATATGGTAGGTAATTTATGTTTTACCAAGTACGCATGCCATTAATGTTCAATAATTATCTGATGAATACTTTCTTCCTATGATAAGTACACACTTATTTTTGGCGGGACCCTTGGCGATGCTAAGATACATCATACCCTATTTTTTTACTTTACCCCTAGGAAAATTACCCTGGTCAAGGAAGAAAATGAGGTTGATTTGTGTAACCAAAGCAGAGACCTGTTGCAGTCATAAAAGTGGAAGCACACTAAACAGAATTTAATCAATATTAGCTAGTCTTAATCTTGGACTTAAGCACACTACTGCAGTATAGCTGTATAAGCACGTACTAATTCAGTGGCCTAGGGAAGAGAGTGTAGCCTTTGCTACAGACGTGCCATAGACGTGCTAATGCTGCAAAGCCCCAGTTGGATTATCTGCCTGGTTATCAACTTGTTAAGTGCACTTGCGGTGTGAACCAGACTTTGACTATGGATGTCTACTGCTATGATGTACAGTATTAACATAGGGTAACAGCAAAGGCCTTGAAAATATTGGCAGAGGTTGAAAACTGAAACCCCAGAAAAACAGCGTACTGATGGTCAATTACCAGTCAAGATCTCTTTTTCCCAGTACTTAAGAAAATATTTTGCTTTAAGGAAAGATGCAGCAGTTAAGCAAGTTAAAACAAACAAACAAACAAGCAAACAAACAAACAAACAAACAGAAACACATACACAAAAAGCCAGCCAAGCAATAGGATAAGGTCTTCTGCCCTGGGAAAATACCACACTCCAGGTGAAAATGCATAGTCCCAGGGTGGAGGCCAAGGGTTAAGAATTGTCTAGAAACTTGAAACCTCTTAAAAAAAAGAGATGTTGAATTTGGAATGACGGAAGGAAAGGACACACCCACTTTGGTTCCAGTTTCCATCACTAAAAAGCTCTCAAGCTTGGCCACCTTTACCTCAACAACTTACACCACCAGTGACCATCACTGTAGGCATTAACTACCCAGCATCAGCTCTGTCACACTGTATGCTCACAGCTAATTTAGAATACACTTGTTAAGACTAACTGCTTTGAATAGCGCAATGTGTGTTGTTAATGGATGTCTAGTAAAGTTTAGTATCAATTTTTAAAACTGGTTTGATTTATCAGTTTTCTAAATACCTTTATTACAAGGATCTAAGAGTCATTAACTCCCATATAAATATCTATGTACACAGACACACACATATGTGCATAAGTACATATATTTATGTTCAGTTGCAACATTTAACATGACTTTGTGGCAAGCTGATGTTTTTTTTTCTTTTTTTAAATCAGTTTACTATTCCCCACATATTAAAACTGACTGATAAATATTTTTGTAGAATCTCTCATTCCTTTCAGCTTTGTGATGCAAAAAGATTTGAGTGACAAATTCTAATCACCATCATCCAGTTTTCTATCTACTCATCAGTATTTACAACAACTTTAATGTTTCTGTGGTTTCTATCTCAGTCATTGATTTTAATAGCATCATTTGTTCCATATCTTTACCACTCATGTTATCATATTAAAAATGTTCATAAATGCTGCTCATTTTGCAGTAAATGATAAAAAGTTCGAAAATCTTGACAGGCTTGCCTATCAGATATAATACACTTACAACAAAAGATAAATATGGAAAAATAATCTTAATAACAGGTTTTCAGCATTAGGTTTATGAGAAGGATTGGTTTGAGATGCTCCTTGGAATACTTCACTTCCCCTGATAAAATCTTTTCTTCAGAAATAAATTTATCCCTCTTGCAGATAGTTAAAGCTGTAAGAATTCTATTTAAAAAATTGTAACTTGGACGTAGCAAAGGAACCATCACTTAAATCATCTTTGTGTCATATTCTTATCATAACTTTCACCTCATTTCACTACAAAGACCACATTATATCTGGGAACCAGAAATGTCATGTCATTCTGAGTAAAAGAGACAAAGCAAATCTCACTTTTTCCAACATAAACCAAACAATACAAACTTGCAGATTTAAAAAGAAAAATAAATCAAAATCTGAGATTGTTTCATTATGAATTAATATTACCATTCACTTTCCTGATAAGCTCTGTTTCGGTACTAATTGGGGAAAAGTTATGACAATGGATGACAGAGAGCTATGCTTCCTTAGCAGAATTAAAAATGTGCATATTTTGAAAAGTTAAATATATGAAATATAATTTTCAGAAGACAAGTTACAGGTTAAGTGTGCATGTGAACTTTATGAATATCAGCCTTACAGTTTTACTGTCTGGAGACAGGGGAATGAGTACAACAATGCTTATTCCACCCCTTTTTTCTGGCACTTCTCTCCAGTTTTGTCTCTCACACACATACACACACATAAATGCACACTTCATATATTAGTACAATTTGAAACATCACTAAATTTGTTGTGAATATGAACAATTAAATAAGCATCTGTTCTTCCTAAAAATTAGTATCTGAAGTTAATAGTATAGTGTGTTTTATTAAAACTGAAACACACTAGTGCTTTATTTCAGATCAGGCATACTCACAGTGCATACATCATTCCCTTTCACATGAAACTACACCAAAAAAGTGTTAAAGGAGTGAACGCTTAAGTGAACTCAGTGAACAGGCACTGAGTTCACAACACTGGGCTAAGACCAGTCCAAAGCAATCTGCTCCCCGCACTTCCTGCCATATAGTGTAATTGTGGGGTTATCCAAACCACTTGTTTCACTCTTTTTGGTCACTTCATCTGCTAATATAGAAATAGTCATAATCACTTAAGAGTTGATGGAGAGAGGTAGACACCTTTAGCAAAGAATTCATAACTTACATCCACTAATTCTTTTTCTCAAGAGAGGTATGGAAATCTCAAAGCTCACAACAGGACTGGACAACCCTAGTTTGATAGCAATCATATTATCAACAGAACATGAGTGCAGTGAGAAAAGAGAACACAAAAGAAGAAATATCCCAGAATGCTAACCTGAAATTTCTTTTTTTTTTTCCTGTCAGAATTGCAACAAAATCAGCATACCCCTGTGAAATATTTCAATTTTAAAATGTGTGCAATTTTTTTCAGATATAAATATTAAATTGAAGATTAAATTCAATATTAATAGCTGGGACATTTTCTCCTTAGCAGGGAAACCAAATATCTCTGTACTCGGTAAACTGCACAAAGATCAATGGAAAAATTTACTGGCTCTCTGCCAGTATGGAGAAGAGATTAATTTCAGGCTTTATATTGTATTCCTTATTCTTTTAAGGAAATGTACCTGCTGTCAGGCATCATCATCCAACTGGTAAGGTATTTACCAGAATCAGCTCCTTTTTTAAATATCTTCATATATTCTTATAATATAATTGTAGAAAAAAAGCAATCTCGATTGTGAATATAACTGAAAACAGCCCTTGAAGCTTCAATATTTACTGCCTCTGGAGTTCTATACAATTTGGGATACTAAGACAAGTAAGCTTAGCAAGGTATTACGTTGCTTTTGCTCCAGTTGATGTTACCACATTTTATAAAGCATGGTCTGCTGTATATTTCTTGGTGATTTAGAAGTGCACAAATGATGGTGTCCATTTAAATGGACACATTTTTAAACTGACATCAATATTTCAGATATTCACTCCAGACTTCCTTCATAGCCAAAGCAGAGAAGTAAGCACTTTTTAATGAAGTAAGCCTAAACTATTTTAGACTTCTGCATGAGGGTGAGATGAATCGTTCCCTAAAAGTAGCTATTAATCTCCACTAACTATAGAGGAAATATGAAGTAATTAGCTCATATACAAACTTCTATAATTTTGAAAGATTAATCTCTGCCAAACTGTCAGGTAATGGTCAAATCACTCATACAGTTTTATGATACAATTTTTTCATCTTTTGTTCTGAGAACTACTGAAATAAGAAAATATTTTCTCACAGCTTGTTTAAAGTCTTAGTAATTCATATATTTGATCATCTTGTTTGTAAACTTCATTTCTTAAACCTTCAAATCCCTTAAAGCTGCAAGCTGGATGAATCTATTGCTGAATTTAACTTCACACAAAAGAGGTCCTTAAGAGGTCTCCAGGTATTTTCTTCATTTTTACTTTTCTTCTACATTTTCTTTTCTTTATATATTCTTTTTTCTTGGCCGGCTATCACTATCTCACATCATCTGTAGATAGCAAATTTTTTTTCTGTTCCGGTTCTTTTACATTTCATGCTCAACCATTTCCATTTCCACATGATCTGGGGTCTTTTCCAAGCTGATTAAGTAAGTCCATTCAACTCCAAAATATAATGTACTATTCCCAGTCTTCAGTGAAAAGGTAAATCTACTGACATATTTTCTTGCAATAAAATTGTCAAGGAAAGTATTTATCACTGGGGAAAAAAAAAAAGAAAAAAAATTAAAAAGAGCATTTTCCACCAACGTCTGCATTGCCTGCATTTCTATTTAATTTTATGCCCTGCTCTTACTTTTTCTTTCTCATAGCCTACAGCAGGGCATAAAATTCAATGAGATATTCAGAAAGAATTAGTATACTGTGAGGGCTCCAAAGGTTCAGAAGACTGTATAAAGCATCTTTCACCTCTATGTCATTGGCTTGAATGCAGCAGAGGGTGATAGAGACTGAAAGGTCACCATCTGGCAGCTGCTCTAGTGGTGAAGTACAAGCCACTAGCAGAAGTCAAATCCCAGTGGACAAGCATCTATAACACAAAAATCACCAAAACAACTGGCATTAATTGGCAATCTCTGCTAACAGAATGAAGACTGACATGAAGGTGCAACTGACTTCTCGCCATTAGATGCAATCCCTATGGGCTAGATTTGAGATACATGAGTTAATATCAGAGGGTAACTGACTGCAGGTGTATCTGCTTGTGGTGATAAGAAAATAATTTCAATCTGTATGGCTGTCACAAGCTAATATGCTTTTTAAAATATATTTGTAAAGGAATAATGACTTTCCCTTTAAAAAAAGAATTTCAAATTCTGTTATTCTCTACAACAGGTAAATATTGGCATATATTCTATGATCACAGTACTCCTTTTTTGCTCAGGTAGATGTACAGATGTATTTGAATGGAAAACTTTATAATTCAGTATTACATTTCTCTAAAACTAGTCTATGAAATATGATTCTGAAGAGATTTTCTTTAAGTATACTTGTAGCTTTGTCCTTGAATAGTTGATTAGTCCTGAACTGTCCTTGTTTTTCTACTTGTTGCTTTCTTTAACTGCTTCTCTATTTTGGCTGTTGTCTTAATTTCTTTATTACTCATTTTCTCCATTGAACCTGTTTCCATTGATTATTTTTAAGACTGGAAGACTCAATTTCCTTAACACTTAGATTGTTAGCAGGTTAATAAACACACTGTACTTAATAACAGGCAGAAAAACAGGACAGCCTTTGAGAATTCCTGTTGACTAATCCTTACAGATATCTTTTGGGATGTCAGAAAAACATGTTTCCTCAGAGGCTGTGTTTTGAATTTTGGAGTATGTTTCAGAGAGAAATCATTAAGTGTTCCACGTCCTCTGAGATTTCTGTGTACAGAGAAAATAAAGTCTTTGGGAGATTTCTTGAAGTCACATATCAAGTTGTCATGAACATGTGTGAGAAATAAGATTCTATTCCTTCCATGCTTTATCTGAAGGTTTTTCATCAACTTCATATAAGCATATTTTATAACATGTACAGTTTTGACCTATGACTTTGACCAATGCCTGAAGTAAGCTGCCTTTTTGCTCCTTTTTTACTCTTACCAAATATCCAAGTCCATATTTTTCTTTGAAAATAACTTAGGATATTCATTAAAGATAGCGTAAAAAAGCATTATTTGTATATTATGATGAATAAACTTAAAGATAAATCTATGAATTTAGAGCTTGTTTACTACCCACATTAACCATCTTTCCTGGTTTAAGAATTTCTTTTTGTTGTGTTCTCATCACAGATCTTCAAAACCCCCTTTTTTCAGGGAATTCTTTACATTGTTCTGTCAGAATCCTTTGATTTTTTTAAGTGTGAGCATCCTCTGTTACCTGGTGACTTCTAATCAAACTGAGGATATAGAACGAACACTGAGACCAATATCTCCTCTGGCATTTCATGTCCCATTTATTCAACATTGAATGAAAATATGTTTCCCTAGATAGATGGTTTGTTTTTCATTTCCTCTCACTTAACGTGTATCATCACTACAAAACCCTTTTTGAACCTGGATAAATGTTAATTAAAAGCAGATAACCTCTGACATACAACTTGACTAGAATAGTGTTCATTTGCATGTGAACAATTTTATTCCCAAGGAGTATGTTGCATGTCTTTGCTTGCAGAGTCAGGCAGAATATAACTCCCAGGTGGTCTGAACTATAAAGCTATTCCTATTTATGAATCATTTTCTTATTACTTAAAATTCTAATATATTCCATCTCATCTCTACAGATTCTTATGGTTAATTTCTGGAATTCCAAGACCACAAAGTTACATGCATAACTATAATATGACAAGAACAGCCTGCTAGTTAAGAAATGGGCCCACAAGTTATAAGGTCTGGATCTGAGCCTCTGCTCTGCCGCAGATTTCTTTCATGATTAGAAAATCACTTATAACACTGCTTTTAAGTATATTTTCACCCTAAAATCCATTTATACGCCCCATATGAAATAAAGTGCCCAAGTATCTTTGAAATTTACCTCTTTGTTTTCTCCAGTCGTTAAAAGTAGTGAGAATGAATACTGAGAATGAATAGTAAGAATTTATGTTAGAGGCAAAATGCTACTCAAGGTAGGTGTCAGGCTTTGATGTTAGTATAGACCACAAACAATGTAGCCACACTAATCGAAATAGTGCTGGGTGATACATGCATTCAGGTGGCTCCTTTGCCAAATTTCAGTTGCCTCTGAACACTGAAAGCTTAAATTATAGATGGAGTTACCTCCTAAAAGTATCTAAAGGGCTAAAAATTGTTAAATATTAGATTCTATTTCAGCACTTACATTCAGAGGTGTTTTCATACAAAGTGTTATCTTCAGACAATGAGTGTAAGGGGGACAAAAGTAGAGATATCTTTGAAAAGAACCAGTTAACAATCAACTACTCTAAAGTTATGCCAAATGCCTGCAGCAAAATTCTGAAAACCATGTGAAAAACCTACTTATTTTGTGCTATTTTTACTAGACTGAAATTCTGACTGATTTTGTTGATTTAGGAGACCTACAAATGAACTTGAAACCAGTTATTTGCTTTATGCAGTTTTAACATAGAACTTGGTCAGCTCCCAGCTTTCCATAGATTTTTGTATTTAATTTAATTCCTACAAAAAAACTACTAAACTGACAAAATATTTAAACGGATTAAAATGTTAGCATGGAATATTCTCCTGAAATTTTCTGGAAATCATGATGCTTTCAGTCCTGGAAAGCTCCCAGAAGCAACGAGTGCTCTTCTGCTATCATTCATTGTATTACTAGGATATACAGAAAAAGATATCCTAACAGTACAATAGAAGTGAAACTCTTTATCAACTTTGACTTTAATAAAAATACTGTTTAAAGTAAACTTACCACAACACCCATTTTATAGACTTCAAATTCTGAACTGGAATAAAATGAATAAAATCTACACATCAATCTTCTGTTAACTACAACACCCATCTGGAATAGTTCTGGAGTTAAATTCACACACTAAAATATTTTTGCAGGTGAACACATAAAACGGAATACTGTGTTTTCATCCCTTTTCATTTCCGATAGAATAATGAAAATACATCTGTAGATGGCCTAAATGTAAGACAATTATATCTTTATACTCCAGTCATAATATTTTTTGAAGTTTATTTGAATGAAAAGTATTTTCACTATTTTTCTGTTTTCACCTCATTGAAAACCTAAAGAAATCTTCAAAAAGTTGCCATTGCAACATTTTTCTTAAAATATTTTGGGTTTTTCCCAATATTACTGTTTGCATTATTTTTATTCACTTGGAAATGCTAATATAGTAACTAAATACTGAAATATAAAACAGTTAACATTTTTAACATTACTTAAAATTCCAATAAAAAGGAAGAAATGGAGAAGAAGGAAATCTAACAGAAAGCTTGACATGAAACTGCTCATTAGCATAAGCTAGTATCAGTGGCAAAGAACACAGGAAACGATGGAACTTGTTAAGTCAATGATGATATTACTCATTATCACTACAGCAGTTAGGAAAAAGGTGGCAAGACATGACTGCCCTGTCTAATTTAAATTTTCATCTTTTCATTCTTCTTTAATTTTCCTTTAATGTGGTGAGGCCTGGCATGCTCAAAACCTTTACGCTATTCTGGAAACAGTCCGTAGGAGATATAAAACTGATGATCCAAACTGAAAGGCAAATCTGTTAAATGGGAATGTAAGTTGAGCCAAAATATGTTATTACTGTAGTGTATATATGCCCTGGTGATCTGCAAAGTACTGGCATATATAGAAAGTCTGGATTTTTTTTTTTTTTTTTTTGGTCATCAGGCTAATTTTATGTAAACTTAATATGAAATAAAAACAGCCCTATTGCATTAGACTAACAGCCCACTTACCCCATTATTTTGTCTACTATAGTATTGAAAAGACATGCTAAGGAAGGTATTTAAAAACACTTGACTTAATAAGATACTTTTAACCTTCTAAAGTTGTTTAGCTCATAGTGGTAGCCATGGAAAATCTTTTCTGTTGATATATAGGACTTTTATGGGATGTTAATAGCCTACTGAAATGAAGGTGCTGTTGATGCAGAGGCTTTGAAAACTAGAAACTAGGGTGATTATACAGCCTTGTCAAATATACATATCCTGATATGGCCCATCATGTGTTGGCCATGTATGCGTAGAAACCAGTGAGGGCTAACACAGAAGCACTAACACTATGAAAGACTGTAAACCATGACAGAGAGAGAGAGAGAAAGGGGGAGAGAAGAGCTATCTGTCAAGATCCCAATTGTCCCACTGTAAAATCAACACCTACCTTGTGATTTGTTCCATTTGGTCGACTAGTGAGCAAGTGCCTTAATCATCAATGTGAGGTATCCAGTCGTTTACAGGTTGTTATGTTCTACTATATAAAACAATAGCTCATGTAACACTTCTCATCCTCTTCATGCCCTGGTTTTACAGGCTTCTGTCACACCTCCAGATTGTCTGTCAGCTTGAGAAGGCCTAGAAGACTCAGATATCTGTCATGAGGAAGCTGCTACATACTTTGTCCACCCTCAACACCCTTTCTTGAACTTTCCAAGTTTTGCTATATCTTTTCTGAGATGTAGTTCTTACTCAGAACTACATTCAGTGGTCACAGTTCAGACAAATCATGTAAATCCATACAGTGAAACAATGACGTTCTTATTTTATTTTCTAATAATTCCTAAGACCCGGCTCATTTTTTGGTCACTAACTAGCACTGAACTGACTATTTATAGCCCAGCAATCTTGCTCCTGTGTGGTAATGTTCAGCTCAGAGACCAGTACTTTTCATATGAAAGCAGAATTTTTTATTTTCTATGTACCTCATGTTATATTCATCTACACTAAATTTCAACTGTCATTTTGGCAATTTTCTCTTATCAAGTACTTTAAAGAGTGTTTGAAGATAGATGTACAATGTTTAGATGTACAAGCAGCTGTTTCCCTTAAGTAATTTCTTTCTTTTAGGAGTGCACTTGAATTTAACAGGTTAAATAAATTGAGGGATTTTTTAGTTATTATTTTATTTTATTTATTTTACAGAATCACAAAATCACCAGGGTTGGAAGGGACCTCTGGAGATCATCTAGTCCAACCCCCCTGCCAGAACAGGTTCACCTAGAGCAGGTTGCACAGGATGGCGTCCAGGAGGGTTCTGAATGTCTCCAGAGTCGGAGACTCCACCACCTCTCTGGGCAGCCTGTTCCAGTGCTCTGCCACCCTCAAAGTAAATTATTTAGTTTATTTTCCTGTGGACAGCCAAGGAACTAATTTTTTTCAAACTAAGTCTCAGTCATCATTGTTCCCTTTCATCAGGTAGTTTGTTTTGTTTTGTTTTGTTTAGGTTTGGTTTGGTTTGATTTGATTTGAATGATGTGTTGCTTTATCAGTGCTTACTACCTCGCCCTAGCCACAGGCAATAAAGAGCCTGAAAAGTCTGTTGTATGTATGTGATCTGCTCTTTGCAAACCATGAAATTTGTTAAGATACCAGTGATGTTACTCATTATCATTTAATGTTGATGTTACTCATTAGCATTTAAGAAAAGTAGTCAGGAAGGCTGAGTTTGCCTCCAGAAGAGGCTCAGGCTTTGCTTTCAGCCAGTGCCCTATAGCAAGACCCCTTCACAATTCAGTATCTTGAGAGTTTTCCTGGTGAAGCAAGAAGGAGAAATCATAGCAAAGGAAGCTTCTGCCTGCAGAGTTCTTGATTACTCTATTTAGGCAGATATTTTGCGCAGATATTCTTGCTCTCGACCAAGTTTTGAGCTATTAGGTCTTTAAGAGTCTTCCAGCTTGTACTGTAGGGTTTTGTGATACAATCACACAGAAAATAAGTCTTTAAATTAAATAAGCCAAAGCAGATGTGTTATACAGAGAAGGTTAAAAATAAGATTATGACCACATATTTGCAAGCAAACAAGTTACCATACTTTAAGACTTCACTGCACCTTAGTTGGAAGTTACTGGTTTTTGTCTGAGACACAGTCTGGGAAGGCGGTTTATACCAATCATTTTAAAGTGTCATTTGCAAAAAGCTTACAAAGGTCACACAACCAAGAGGTGGTAGCTTTTGAAGACATATTTGCACATGCTTATAATCTTGTGGAAATAATGCAAGTGTACATTATAATATTTAACAACTAAACCAATATCAAACTACTTTAATGAAAAAAAAATAACAACCATTATTTTTGCACACCCATTTTAGAGATCTGCTTTAGAATGAAACAATTCACGTCTTCTGTGTGCTTATTTTTCTCCATTCATTTTGAAGAACATCCTGAAAACTTCTTTCCAAGCAGACATTGACATTATACAAGTCTAGATTTGGACAGGTTAGCTTTTAACCTGTATGGTAAGGTTGCTTCTTCCTGTAATAGTTTGCCTTTACTGATACTGAATTTCCTTCTTAATCATAAAATCATAGAATGGTTTGGATTGGAAGGGACCTTTCAAGATCTTCTAATCCAACCACCCTGCCATGGACAGGGACATCTTTCACTAGACTAAATTGCTCAAAGACACATCCAAACTGACCTTGAACACTTCCAGTGATGGGACATCCACAACTTCTCTGGGCAAGTTGTTCGAGTGTCTCACAACGCTAAGCATAAAAAATGTCTTCCTTATATCATCAAGTCAATTGGTATCACAAGATGTTTCTGCAGCTCTTCATCTGTTATTACATGGATAAGCTTTTATCATCAGCAGACTTTGTTATCTCACTATTTCCTGATTTTGGGTTTGTTGGGGTTTTTTCCTAGCTAATTTATGAACATAGTAAAAGCAAAAGTCCCAACAGAAATTTCTCAGCTGAAATTTCCAATGTGAAAGCTGGTCATGTGTCCTTAGCCTTTGCTTCCTGTCTTTTCACTGCAGCACTAATATTCCATAACAGCTTTTTCTCCTTAAAAGCCTTTATGTCTAGAAGCCTCCTAAAAACATTGTCAATTTTTATTGTCAAGCACATTAGATTAATTTATCTGCATATGCACTCACTCCTTAAAAAAATGTAGTAGATTTGTTAGGCATGTTTCTGACCCAAATATAATTAAGAAGCAGCCTAGTTTTCCTTCAAAGGGATATACCAGAAGACACCCATCTCTCTGTTTTATCAGAACACAGGAAAAGAACTAGATTGTAATAACTCTAAATGGAGAAAATTCAAATCCGCTGGTTTGAAAAGCCCAAGTTAGCCTGGAGGTAATGTGTTGATAATGGTCTGCTTACTTACATGAATTCAGGGAGCTTCACTAAGATCCATCTAATCAGATTGGAATGTAAGAATCTGTAAACTTTATAGAAGAGAGTTGTCTGAGTTTCAGAAGCAGAGTATCAGGATCAAATTCTAATGTCAGATAAGCAATATCCACATACTAGATCAATAGTATCTATATACCTGTGTCTGAGTAGAAATTCAAATCTTTCGAACAAAGCGATACTGTTGTATAAAGCATGAAGTTGCCATTCTGGAAAATCTCCCAGTGACTGCAATACATTCTGTACCAGAGTAAGTACTTCAAAATTTGGCTTACTGTGAGCATAACGCAGACAGCTCACAGTCATAGAAGCAATAACAGTAACACACCAGAAGCCAAGCATATTGCATTAGCAATGAGCAAATTCATAATAGTTTCTTCTTTATGGCAGCAGTAGCCTAATTTGTACAAATGCTAATAGACATTGACTTTCTGGTAAGTGTTTCAGAGGTTGAAGTCACACAAAAGCTTAATTCTCTTAATTTGTTAAATTGCAGAATGATAAAATATATCTTAAATAGCTTCTGAATCATTAAGGAACTTAAGTTACTCAAACAAGGTAAGCCTAGTAATTTTACTAGTGTAAATAAATTAAAAAAAAAAAAAACTTTGTCTCTCTAATACCATATATAATACCAGCTATGTTCAATGTATATCCAAAACAGCACACAGAATCTGTGTGTAACATTTTTGACTATATCTAGGATGAATCTAAAATCACAAACTAGATAGTCTATTTATTTCCTTTTTTTGTCCTCAGAAAGAATAAAGAAGAAATAATAAAAAAAGAAATGCTCTGTAATGTTTTGTAAAATAGATTGAAATAACCACCTGTTTCAAAATTTAGATTTCTTTTTCACAACTATGGCAGTTTAGAGAAAGCATTTAGATTTTCCTGACCAACTGGGGAATCACATACTTAAGACTTTTTGCAAGATGACATAAGGAAGAAGTGATTGACCAATAGAGGCTTCTGGAATCCAATTAGTGCAGAACAAGTAATCACAAATGACATCTTAGATATAAATCAGATGTATTAATTGGAGCAGCATGGGAACTATGTAAATAAAAATAAGCTATTTAATATGTGCTACCACAGGAAAAAAATACAGAGGTCGTGCGTGCTTTCAGCACTTAATTACTTATCTTAAAGAATAAAAGTCTGTGAAGTGGAAATCTCAGGAGCAGCAGATCACCCAAAAGCTGTGTGCTAAGTAGACACAAGCTGACTGACCTTTTTCTTTGCAACTGTCCATGACCTTGCAATATTTTTTTTAAGGTTTCAGTGTGAAAAGAAAGATAAAAACCACATTTTTTGTTGGAATCACACAAGTGATGCAAAAAAATGTAGAGTATGAATTTTTCATCAGTGTACAAAAGTGATGAAACTATCGCCAAGTCATTATTTATATCACTGGACACCAAGGAAAACCGGATAATGACATAGAAGTTAACTTACCAAGAAGACTTGTAAATGTGCAAACTAATAAACATTAAGGTGTATACTTCTGATGTATGGCCCCTTTGAGAGGAAGGGCACTCAGAACTAAATGCTTTGCAGTAAAGACTGTGTCTATTAAGAAGACGACCTCTTATAGCTAGAATTTGTTTCTCACATGCAAGAAGTATTTGTTAATAAATGTATTTGATGAGAAATGAAAAGAAATATGTTGTAAGGAAAATCCAGGTCTTCTTTCAGGTGATGTTGAAATACATTTCAAAGTGCAATTGCACATCTAAAAACAGAGGTCAAACATATTATAACATAAACACCAATATTTGTGTTCACTTGAAATAACATCAACTGAAACTATGGACAGTCTCACAGAGTTAAAAGTAAGTTTTTGTTTCTACTGTATTTTTCTCCTGCTCTAGTGTGAGAATAGCACCCACATGAAAAGAAAGAGATTCAAATAAACAAGTATGGTCAGTTATTTTAACTGTGGCTGTCCCATACATAAATCAAACTGCGAATCAGGTATCTTGACAGCAGTGTGATTTTTGAAAGTGATCTGTTCTTTTAAGCTGAAAGACAATTTCTGATTTAACTGAACAATTGATAAGATCTGAAATGGAAAAACATACCTTATTAGATCATTTAGTATATTTGACTGTCAGATCAGAATCATTTCCTAGAAAACAATTTTGAGCTGAAAAATTATGGTAAGATTGTGATGCTGATGATTCATACCTTGTTTTCACTGTGGCCCCTGGTGACTTGATCTCTGCACAGAAAGGTTCCTAGGCTACTGTCACTGCGAGGTACGCACCACTAGTTCAGAAGTCATCTTCATACATACCTTAAGCTGAATGTGTCAATAACTTTACAGGAAGACAGAAAAGTCAGCACTATAGAGAGGCTCCCTGCTCTTCTATATGTCCTGTTCTTCAAAAGGCACAGGCTTCAAATAGCAGGTCAGGCTAACTTCTGAGAGGTGTTTTCAGCAACACCACTCTTTTCACAGTGAACCATGTTTAGACATATTTTGACAGTATTTCCAACTGTAAGGTTAAATCATGTTGATCATTTATTTATCTTCCAGGGGCCATGCAATATATGCCACCAAGGACATTAGCACAACTGTCGATTACCAGGCCTCTCAGTATGACTCCTCTGCTGTTCTCAGCTTCTACAGATTGCAGCAACATGCATACTTACAGAATGAAGCAGATGTGACCAGCCCACGTGTTCTTTAATCTCACTCACTGTAAAGTGGTGGATTAGCTTTCAAGACATCTTGTTGGTTCCTAAAGTCTTTTAACAGTGTAGATTCAAGACTTCTCTGAAATAATTCTAACAGCGATTTATGTTGGTAAACCAAATGCTTTAAGGCATTTCGTAACCCAAGGTTAAATACAGAAAGAATTTTTCTTATAGGGAACTTCACGGTGCAGAAGCTAATCTTACAGGACATTCATTTACCTGACCTATTAACACACCATAGAAATAAATCAGAAAGAATTTTCATAGTATCACAGAAAAGGTTGAGGTTGGAAGAGACCTTAGAGGTCATCTGGTCCAACCCCCCTGCTCATGCAGGGCCACCTAGAGCCAGTTGCCCAGGACCATGTCCAGGCAGCTTTTGAATATCTCCAAGGATGGAGACTCCACAAACTCCCTGGGCAACATGTGTCATTCTCAGTCACCCTCACAGAGAAAAAAAAATTTCCTAATGTTCAGAAGGAACCTCCTGCGGTTCACTTTGTGTTCATCGCCTCTGGTCCTGTAACTGGGCACCACTGAGAAGATCCGGGCTCTCTCTTATTTACACCCTCCCGTCAGGTATCTATATACCAGAATCCCCTGAGCCTTCTCTCCTCTAGTCTGAACAGTCCCAGCTCTCTCAGCATTTCCTCATAAGAGAGATCCTTCAGCCCTTTGCGGTACTTTGTTGGACTCTGTCCAGTAAGTCCACGGCACACTTGTACTGGGACAGTACTCCAGGTGTGGTCTCACCAGCACTGAGTAGAGGGGAAGGATCATGTCCCACAACCTGCTGGCAATACTTCGCCTAATTCAATTGAGGAAATCATTAGCCTTCTTTGTGGCAAGGGCAGACTGCTGTCTCCTGTTCAACTTGCTGACCACCAGGGCCCAAAAGGACTTTTCTGCAAATCTGCTTTTAATCAGTTGCTCCCCAACATGTATCGGTGCCTGGGGTTGTTCCTCCCCGGGTGCAGGATTTTGCACTTCTCCTTGTTGAACTTCATGACATTCCTGTTGGTCCATTTTTCCACCTGTTGAGATCCCTCTGGATGGAAGCACAACCTTCCAACATATCAGCCACACCTAGTTTGGTGTCAACAGAAAACTTGCTGAGGGTACATTCTGCCCATCAACCAGATCATTAACAAAGATGCTGAACAGGATTGGACCAAGTTCATAATGGGAAAATCCTGTGTTTAACTAATTTGCTAACCTTCTATGATAAGGTCCCCTGCCCAGTGGATGAAGGGAAGGCAGTGGATGTAGTTTTTCTGGATTTTAGTAAGGCTCACAGCATCCTTCTGGACAGGTTGTCCAACTGTGGGATGAGTGGGTTCATGGTGTGCTGGGTGAAGAACTGGCTGAAGGGCACAGCTCAAAGGGTTGTAGTGAATGGGGCTACATCTGGCTGGTGACCGGTCACCAGCAGTGTTCCTCAGGGTTCAATTCTAGGGCTGGTCTTGGGAAATTTATTTATCAACGAACTGGATGCAGGAGTTGAATGCACTGTTAGCAAGTTTGCTGATAATACCAAACTGGGAGGTGCTGTTGGCTCTCTTGGGGGACAAGATGCCTTGCAGAGGGATCTAGATGGACTGCGGCATTGCTCTATAATTAATGGCATGAAATCTGACAAGTAGAAAAGCCAGATTCTGCACCTCAGGTGGAGTAACAAGCATGAACTAGGGGAGAAGTGGTTGGAAAGCAGCCCTGCAGAAAGGGATCTGGGGGTGCTGGTTGACAGCAGGCTCAACAAGAGTGAGCAGTGTGCCCTGGCAACCAGGAGAGCAAACCGCATCCTGGGGTGCACCAAACACAGTATAACCAGCCGGTCAAAAAGAGGTGATTATCTTGCTGTCTTCAGCGTTGGTGCAGCGTCACCTGGAGTACTGTGTGCAGTTCTGGGCTCCACAATTGAAGAAGCATGAGAAGGTCCTTGAATGCATCCAGAGGAGGGCAACAAAGCTGGAGAAAGGGCTGGAAAGCACGTCCCATGAGAAACAGCTAAGGACTTTGGGCTTGTCTAGTTCAGAGAAAAGGAGGCTGAGGGGTGACCTCATTGCTCTGTACAGCTTCCCGAGGAGGGGAAGTAGAGAGGGAGGTGCTGATCTCTTCTCCCCGGTATCCAGTGTTGGCATGTATGGGAACGGTTCAAAGCTGCATCAGTGGAGGTGTAGACTGGACATTAGGAAGCATTTCTTTACCGAGAGGACGGTCAAACACTGAAACAGACTTCCTAGAGAGGTGGTTCATGCCCCAAGCCTGTCAGTGTTTAAGAGGCATTTGGACAATGCCCTTGGTAACATGCTTAGCTTTTGGTGAGCCCTGAATTGGTCAGGCAGTTGGGTTAGACGATCATTGTAGGTCCCTCACAACTGAAATAGTCTGCTCTGTTCTATTCTAAGTATTGACCCCTGAGGTACACCACTAGTTACTGGCTTCCAACTAAACTTTGTTCCAGTGACCATCAGTCTCTGGGCCTGGCCGTTCTGATAGTTTTCAATCTACATCACTGTCTGCTTATCCATCCCACACTTCATCAGCATCTCTATGAGCATCTTATGGTATACAATGTTGAAAGCCTTACTAAAGTCAAGGTAAACGGTATCCATTGTCCTCCCCTAGTCTACCAAGCCAACCATTTCATTGTAGAGCTTTATCAAGTTGGTCAAGCATGACTTCCCCTTGGTGAATCTATGCTGACTACTCCTGATGATTTTCTTGTCTTTCATGTGCCTGGAAATGGTTCCCAGGATTAGTTGTCCCTTCACCTTCCCAGGAAACAAGATGAGGCTGCCTGGCGTGTAGTTCGCTAGGTCCTTTGCCCTTTATGAAAGTAGGAGTGACATTTGCTTTCTCCAGCCCTCAAACACTTCTCCCAATCTTGATGATCTTGCAAAGATTATTGAGTGGCCTCTCAGTGACATCAGCAAGCTCCTTCAGCACTTGTGGATACATCCCATCAGGGCCCATGGATTCATGTGTGTCCAGTTTTCTTAAGTATTCCATGACCTAATCCTCTTCTACCAAGGGTAAGTCTTCCTTCCTCCAGTTTTTCCCTCTGGTCTCTGGGGCCTTGGATCTTTCCTAGTAAAGTCTGTGGCAAAGAAGACATTCAGTACATCAGTCTTTTTCATGTCCTGTGTCACCAGTGCCACTGCCTCATGCAGCAGCAGACCCACATTTTCCCTAGTATTCTTTTTGTTACTTATGTACTTTTAGAAGCCTTTCTTGTTGCCTTTAACATCCCTTGCCAGGTTCAATTCCAGGTGGGCTTTGGCTTTCCTAACCTCATCCCTGCATGCTAGATTCCTCTCAGTTTACCTGTCCCTGCTTCCACCTTCTGTATACTCCCTTTTTATGTTTGACTTTTGTTAGGAGCTCCTTGTTCATCCATGCAGGGGTCCTGGCATTTTTGCCTGATTTCCTGCTTGTTGGGATGGACTACTCTTGATGTTAGTTATTTTTGTGATATTGTAGAATTTTAAACACTGTGGCATGGTGTAGAATTATCATTTCATCATTCCTTTCTTTTTTATTTTTATTTTTTCAGGATTATATTTTGTAAAATATAGAGTCTGGTTTTCCATCCTACATGCAATGTTAATACATCAACATGGATTTCATCTTCTATAAGAACAAAATCAAAAGCCACAATGAAATGTTTTGGTTCGGGTCACTTGGACATTAATTTTGTCCCATGTGTGGCCACAGGCCTCCAGAGAGTTATTACTCAAATGACTCATAATCCTGTTCTTCTCTATGGGCCTGATTTTGTAGCTGGACAGTTCATATCAATTCTCTTTGATAGTCATGATGCATAATTTTAACTAATCCTATTCAACCAAATAGTCTCTTCCTGTCCAACTTCTGTCCCTGGAGAACATTACTTGAGTACAAATGAATCCTGAACAGTCCTAGAAGAAACTACACTGCACTGAAGTGAAGCTATTGAATAAAATCTTGATCTAAAATCAAACATTTAATTTATTTTTTCTACTGGAAAACTGCGATTAAAATGTTTAAAAAATGAAAATAGCATTACAGCTGCAGGATAGGTATCCTTTTTATGAAGAATTCTTGGTGTACACAATCTGAAGGGGTTTATATATTTTAATTAGAAGTCAAACTATAGAATGAGCTTCTTTGCTTAAAAAGTAGTCTCTCTCTTCCCACTGATCCTAGCCTCTTATTCTTCATCTCTAATTCTTCTATGGAGATTTGCAGTTTGAAATACGTTCTTGATATCCTGAATTGTTCCCTGCAACAGTATGCATATTCATACAACACCATATGATGTTTATTGTTGTGGATGACCATGTTACCCTTGTAAGATCAAATGTGTTTCAATAGACATAGAGGAAAAGAAGCTGTTAGGCTTGCTTTTTTTTTTCTTCCTAAAAATCCTTGCTTACAGTCCAGCAGTGCTGAAATACAGATAATGAGCAAAACAAGATATATTGTTTAATTTAAATAATGTTAGTCATTATTTACTGTCATAGATGAGATGATATCAATTTACAGGAACACATTGTCTATCTGAGAACAGTACGTTTTTATGTAGCAGGTCCTGTCACATCATTGTTTTGTTATTGTCACAGTATATCCAGTAGACTAAGAAACTGGAGTATTTGTATTCTTTCTTGATGTACAACCAAATTATACATAAATACTAGACAATGAGAGTCACATGGCACAGGGCCTCCAAATTATGACTGTGTGAACAGCAGCTACTTTTTCTGCCAGTCCTACTTGCAGACTAAATCCGTTAATTTCTTTTCTATCTAATATGAAAATCTCATATTTGCTGACAAGCTTTTGAGCAACCTCAAATTTTACCATTTAAATCTATGATTTAGAGTGCCTGCCTGTATCATGATTATTAGAAACAATATTTAGTGAATAGGATATTAATGACTTCATTTTACACATACTCAAATACTTCAGAAGATGACATTGCACTGCTTTTAAACATCATAGAACTTTGTCAGAATAAACAATTTCAAAGGCTTGCTATAGAGTTCTTTTCTTTGTTCTAAACATTTATTGTATTATTACCAGTTCAGCTCATTTTCTCCAACAGATATTGTAATGAATTGTTATTGAAACCACCCATTTCAGTGTTAGTTAATAGGGACTAATTATTGTACCAGCTACACTGATTATGACATTGCCACTGGAATAGAATGTGTTCTTGAATAAAACAGCTTCTTTTCTTCACTGCCTTGTACTTCCTCCCCCTCTAAACTCAGCTCTATCTCATTTGTGTCTATGCTAGTCTCTTTTTTACGTCCCAAAGAAAGAACACAAAGTGGCAGAAATTCACACTCCCCCAACTTTAGTAGTGTTAGGAAGATACTGCTGACAAACACTGACCTCCTCATTAAATTTCTGTTCAATAATCTGCTGTGGTCATCCAGATGAGCATTTTTAGTAAGTTAGGTTGTGTTCTGTCCTTGTCTACCAGAGCTTTAGGGAAATGTGAACAGTGCAGGTCTTTCTTTTTCCTGTCATCATGATGGTGAAATTCCCTCCCCTCACTGGAGTTATATGGAATGAGTTCTGGAGGACTGAAAGAATAGAAAGGATAAAAACAGCCACTGAAAAAAATTTTGCACGATGTGGTGTGACATTGCAACACGTCCAAAAACATGTCTCTGACACTGCTGAACACTGAACAGTGTTCTTAATATAGATATTCCTCAGAGAAATCTTTTAGCTTGAGCATAATCATATCTGTAATCTCTCTTCTGTCTCCTTCGTTAAACCTGAGGGAAAATATTTATTGAAGATGCAACATTTTCAAGTGTTTTAATTTTCCCAAGGTCATTTTAGGAGATTGAAAGAATTAAACCATACACAGTGACATGCTGCTTGATTATGTTTTTAACATCTCATCAGTGTTCTTTAGTGATTTACATTTTTCACTACCTGTTCTTCTTTAAGTTATAGCTTTCATTGTTTTGCTTTCCATACTTTGAGATTTTGTTTCATTATATTGAGATTAAGTCAGAGGCAAGGAGTAGGAAAGGTGAATTAAAAAACAGTCCTTGATAATCATGAAGACATGATCTTCATTCCCTCCCTTGACATGTCTGCTCATATATTCATACAAAATGGGCCAGAGAGATACAGCTGGTGGAAAAAATGTGGTTAGCAGTACTTTTTTTTCCCCCATGCTTGTAATCCCATGGCTTTTCACAGACGAGAGTGATGAATTACTATCAACACAAGACAGCTTTTTGATGTGTCCTCTTGTACATGAAAAACTGAGCTGAGACCACCTGAACTCATTTCTCTTGAGATTTTGAACAAGTATAAAAAATGGTTTTGTTTTGGACTTGGTAGGCCTCAGAAATGAAAATGCCAGTATGTCGAGGACAACACATCAATCTAATTTGCTACCTGCGTTCCCAATCCTATTCTTTCCCTACTGAAATTGCTGCACAGTATGTGATACAGCATAAGCCATATTCCACTATTAAGCTGTAGTTCTTTTTAGGAAGTGAGTGTTTGTCTTTTTGAAACCAGCTTCGATTGTAAAGGCTATAGGTGCAAACAGCTAGCGGAATACTCATTTATTAATTTTGAAGTCATTCAGGGAACCTATTTAATTAAAAGAGAGACGCATAACAGGATGAGG
The DNA here is from genome assembly GCA_008921705.1 of Burhinus oedicnemus. Lineage (NCBI taxonomy): Eukaryota > Metazoa > Chordata > Aves > Charadriiformes > Burhinidae > Burhinus > Burhinus oedicnemus. Next base: position 1,021,600 of record VFFE01008976.1, read on the forward strand.
ACTTATAGTTAAATCACTTGATGCCATCAAATAACATAGTTTTTTTATGTTTTGACTAAAGAACAATTTGATATTTTACAGTGGGAGGATTCTGCTTTGTTATTTTCCCATCTAATAGAATGAAAACAAAAACAAATGTTAAAAAAAAATGTTTAGTTTAAGTAGCTTACAGGCAAGAAGTCTGGGAAGCTGTGGTTACATGCAAATATTGTTTGTTCTTACTTTCATCCAGCTAAATGACAAGAATGATTTCTGGTGTCTTCTTATTGGAATAGACATACTGGAAATAGGATTTTCCAGAGCACACAGGGTCAGTACAAAAGAAGAATTTCTAGAGTACAGAAAGGTTACACAATTTCTCATTTCTATACAATGATTCTTTGGATAACAGCAGCATTTGTATCCATATTTTTTAATTATTTGAGAATTAGCAAAAGTTTAGACTTCCTTTATTTAAATCTGTTTATAAGTCTTCTCAATTTAAGTACATGATATCTTCCATCATTAGCTAAGGTAATGGAGTGACAATATATACAATTCATGATCAGTTCTAACAAAATTCTGCATCTCTGTTTATTTCCTTTTTCTTCGGTTTCTTATACTACAACTTCAGTGCACTGCAGTACTCTCAGTGTTTAGGATTAATAAAAATTAGAGGTACTTATTGTTTCTTTACATATGTGCATGTGCGAGGTGAGATGTACAGTCTAATTAATAATGTATATAGAAATTTTAACTTGAAGTGCTATGCATTAATTCAGCTCTACTAAAATGAAGTTATACTAACATATATACTATATACTAACTTTGCACTGCACCATAATATATACAAAATGTTACACAGAAAGGCTAAATTTTATCATTATTTCCTTGTGTCATAAGTAACTGTGAAGTTATCCAAGAATATTGCAATTAACTTCTGTGAAACATTAGTAGAAGTAGGAATATCCTTATTTGATACAGCATAGCCTAATGTTAGACCAGATCTCTTCTATCTTGTCAATCCACTGAGGAAATATCGATCTTTGCTGAGGTGAATAACACAATTTATTACCCTACGGGATAAATATTGACTTAAAATATGGGCCTCCTCGGAAAACTTTTCTTCATATTCACTAAAATACAAAGTACATGTGCATCTGACCTTGATCGCATCTATCATAAAGGTTAATACTAGGCCTTTGTGGGAGAGCCTAACACAACAAGCTATTGGAGAAAGCATGGCACACATGAACATTGTAGCATGAATCCCATTTCTGAGGAAGGACTTCTTGCAGTGTGCTGAAGGCTATTCTGAGTATAAGTAAAATGGAAACTATTGGTAAATTATATGAGTTGTACAAGATGAACAACTTCTAAATCAAATAATTTATAGACAGTATAAACATACTGGTAAATGCAGATTGTTGCAAAAGAAGGAAAGATTAAAAACAGGCTGTATGTCACATTAATTTCAGCTAATAAAGAGAAAAATTTTCCTTTTGTATTTAAAGTGACAATTCTACCAATTTGACATCTAAAGAAGTTCAATCAAAGAAATTAAACTTTATTACCTTTCTACATTTTCTATAACTGCTAGAATGTATAGACTGTAACCTCAGCTTACCCAAATGAGTATATCCCTGACAAACCATGTTACACTTACAGATGTTCAGACATACAGCTGACTAAGCAACAAAAGATAGCTATTGTAAAAGAGATTTATTTAGTTAACTAGGTTATTGTCAATCAAGACTATGAAGAACCCAACCACCTAAGGTCCTGTAAGGAATTTAAGGTACTAAATTGAGATTTAGGAGTAAACTGAAAAACATCTATATCAACTAAAATGCTGAAAATCCCTTCTCATCTGCACCCCACAGGAGCTATTTCTTACAAGAGCTTGCTATTCTACTTCAGACTCTTCAAGACTGATAAATTTGTGTTTCTGCACACACCCAGATTTTTAAATAACAATCAGATTTATTAAAGCTTGACAAACAATCCAATTATCATCAAGAATTCCTCTGCAGATAAATACTAGAGATCTATCCCTTGAGCTGCTTTGATTCATATGGCATGTTTATTTTTTACCTGAAGATCTCCTGCATGCTTACAGTTCTGTGCTCTGTCATTGTCTCAGGCTGTGGCAATCAGTGTAACTAGATGTCCTTGGGAACCAAAATCTATGTGTTTGTCTGCTTGTTGAACAGACGTTTAAGCACAACCAATTTCCACACAGAGTATAGTGGCAGCATCTAATATCAGGGCAGTGGCCTCTTATAAAAGAGTCAAAAAGTCAGAGTGTGTTCACAGTAAAGCTACTCTGCTTCCCAAGGCAATTTATGTCTGCATCTTTCACGGCCCGAGACACAACTTTAACTATCAAGCTAATGTGCTGCTGTATTTTCTCTGGTTAAAGCCTTATTTTATGAGGAAATGAGTTGTTCTTGTGTGCTGCTGAGATGCCACAGCATCAGTCAGAGTTCAAAATATTCAGCAGCTGACAACAGATATGCAGAAACTTCCTGACTGGGACAAAATTTCGGCTCCTGTTTACAGAAATGCCTGTGTGAGTGAAAGCAAATTACTAGTCATACAAAACAAGCAGTTTTCTTGCTGTGAAAAATAGATACAAATATAAACATCATATGAAAACACTCTGTGTATGCACCCCTGAGTCTTTATTCTCAGAGTAAAGCTACTTGAATGAAATAGAACCTAGATTGGGTGAAACAATATGTTTCTTTAGGTTAGATTTAAAATTTCCATTGAGAACACAGATAATCCAGTTATCTGATTTACAAATATATTATTCATTTGATCAAACTACTATATGCTGAAGGATATACATAACAAATTTATACACAGACACACATTTTCATAGCTCACTGAGTTCACATCTTTCTTTTCATATCCAATTTACCATCTGAACCTAGACATGTGCAGAATTATTGTCTTTCTTGTTTTGAAATGTACCGAACAGTAAAGAATTTTACACAACTCTGACAGTCATGGTTTTGTGCCTTCTGTCACATACCATAGGGTAAATTACAGCACAGATGAAGCTCAGTAAATAATTATAATAATTACTGTATCCACAACAGATCTCATCTAGGTCTCATTCAGCCTGCAGCATGGAAACTTCTTTCCATTGCATAGTTAATATTCTACATTGTCGTTCTCGGCATCAGAGGTCCCATAAAAAGCTTCTTAGAGCCATCACATTTTCTTCAGAAACAAAGATATATTATTTCTTGCCCTTCTGTTTGCAAGATAACCTTCCTAATGTAGGCTCAAAATTCAATAACCCTTATTGAGATAAGAAGTCCTGGAGAAGTCAATGGAACTAATAGTACAAAGTCATAACTAGGCTTATTAACATTTCATTTAATCAATAAATGTTGATAAACTTTTTTTTTAAATTCTTTAAGGCAAAAAAATCATTATAAATTGGAGTTAAAAAAACAACAAATCCTTACAAGTGAAAGAACAGAAGAATACAATGATTGCTCTGTCTCCAACCTGAAATGTATCAAATGTAGCCTTCTGTTGGTTCAAAGGAGAGAGGCAGGGCTGTAGGGAGAGTGAGAGGATGAGACTTAAACAGAGCCATCTGAGGCAGGGTAAAATGTGAAAAAGGGAGACCTGAAAGTAACAATTGTAAACAATTACAAATGATGGCAAAAAATTGAACTGACAATTTTCTGTAGAAATAGAAAGTTTGAATTACTACTATTATTGTACCACATCTTAACTGAACCAGATACCCCATTTTTCACACCATGTGCTACAGACTTGAATGGCTCCAACACAGCGCTTCTGTAGTCTAAGTGGCCCCTGGTACCCTTGATCCCAGGAAGCCTGACCTGGGAGAGCTGGAGGTGAGAGCTGTAGTCATTTCCTCAGTACCAGCTGAAGCAGCAAGCAGACACCTGCAAAGCAATAGTGACCTATAGCTGCAAGACTTACCCACCCAGAAGAGGACTACTTGATTGAAAGTACATAGTTGCTTTCCTTCCCAATGGCCTTCAGTGAGGTCATCTATAAAAACAAAACTCGCTATATGCTAGGAGCAGAGCCAGTCAGAGGGGCTGAATTATGCAATGGGACAAAACCAAGGAATTTCAGAAAATTGGAAGCTGAAATTTTTAGTATCAAATTTAGCAGTTTGAAAATTTGGCCGTAACTCCCACTTGCAAGATATAAATAATAAAGTAGCATCAGACAATGGGTCTGATCCAATTGCCGTGGAAATTAATGAGTGTCTGACTTCAGCTGAATTGGCGCTAGTCCAACATCCTCTCAGTCTATCACTTTCACTCGTATTCCACCTTCCCCCTCCCTCACTTTTCACCTTCCCCAGCTTATCGTCTGTCCGGCCCCTCCTTCTGCTGGCAAGAAGTATCATGCTTATATAAAAGAATCTGAATTCTTGACATTTAACTATACCAATCATTATAAGATGCAGACTCAAAACAGCTTTAGTTTTGTTAGGTTTTTTTGCCTAAGATTTTTAATTGAAGGGGAAAGAAACACTGAACAAGCATTTCAAAGTATAAGTAAAATGCAGGTATAGAATTATAATTTGAAAAAACATAGGAATACTTCAGGTAGTAAAGTTAACTTCCAGTTTTAAAAAATTTAGCCCTGGTTCTCTGATTCAAATAAGAACACTGAAGGTAATTACTTGAACAAACTCTAAGGCTGAGATTATTTCGACATACTGAATACTTGAATTAGTATCGCATAAAACAATTTGGAATACATCCAACCACTGGGTAATGAAGAAGTTTCTGGAAAACTTAAGTCTGAAATTGTATGCCTTATCATTAACAAAAGAAGATCAAATCACAGAGAGGAAAAATAAGAGACAAAATGTGTCATTCTCGGTGAAGATAAACCATTCAGTCTAAAACAAATATTCAGGACGGTAAAAATTGACGGAACATATTTATTGCAAGGAGAAAACCCCACCACATTCTACTGAAATACCCACAAAAATAATTATTTGGAATATTTTAGAACAAAATCTGTAGGATATTTTTTCTTTATTGAGTAGGTAACTTTTCAATTAAAACTTTTAATAAATATTGAAAGTTAGTTAAGTTCTTCAAGTGAAAAAGCCTTATTGAATAAAAAAAAAATAAAAAACTAATAAAGCATACAATTTTGTGACTAAAGGTACTACTGCTTATACCTTTTGAACCCTGAATCAAATGATAGCCTTAAAAAAATAAGTACTTTATATAACAGTAAATGTTGTGAAAGTACCAATAATTTTACAAGCAAAAGCTTTGTTTCAGATGACAGTAAGTATTCTACTATTTCAAGAAATTATTTGATTTTTTCACCCTTAAGAAAACTATATTTTCTAGAACACAAGGTTATAGTAAATTGTAACTTGCAACTCTGAACATACTATTGTAGTTACACAGTATTTATTAATTACTATAACTAAAATCTAAAGAAATACAAGTTTACCTCTCAGGGTAGATTAGATTAATTATAATAATTTTTCATTTTACAAATGAATAAAAATCTAATTTTGTTTTTCATCTTGTTAAATACCCTGCCATATACTTTCATTATTATGAGACATTAGATTAATGCGGAGAACTCTGCTTTCAGTCTACCTAAAGAGTTACTAGCATAACATTGGAAGATTATCTTAGTTCGGATTTATTTCAGATTAAGTGCATGGAAAATTTGTCTCAGTTATATTAATATTAAGCTCTATTTGTCCATTAAGGTCCAAAATCTTACCAAGATCTTTGCATAATATATGACCTAGAAGTTTATGTAAGTGCATTATAAATTATGATAAATCACTTTTTGTTATAAAAAAATGTTTTAAGAGCTAGCTCACTGGCTTACTTCAACAGCTGGTTCTATTCCTTTTACTTCCCAATTTATTGGGAAATGTGAATTGATGCTGAGATTGCGTTATGGATAATTTCCTTAAGATTAAAAGCTATATTCTACCATAAGAAGAAATAATCAGGACCAAACTCTACCTTACATGGTAAATACTAATTTTGGTTTGTCATTTATATTCTAAATTTCTTTAGTAGGTGTTGCTTGTTACAATCTCCAGATTATTCTCCAGGCATTTGAAATGTATGAAAAGGGAAAAAAAAAACAAACCAACCAGAAAACAAACAGAAACCAAAACCAAGAAAACATGTTTAACCTTATTGGAACTAAGAAATATTTGCGAAGGGTAGTAGACCATTGAACAAACTAGGAACAAAAAGAGAAATGAAGGTGATTTACAGCATTGCAAGTGATAAAAGATCAGTTTCAGCAGGGTTTTATGATAGAATAAATTGAAGATATATCTATCAGATATCTGTATAATTAAACACATTGAGAAAGTATGAGGAAATGTGTAGCATGGTGGAAAAACAGCAATGAATAGCTATTTTAAAAAACACAAATGGTGGGGTTGGTAACTGGCACAAATCTTGTTACTTCCATTTTCTTTGTTCTGTTCTAAGCCATTTAACATCTCTTTAGTGTTCATTTCGTAATCCAGTAATGCTAACTCTTCACAGTTTATGAGCCGTGGCCATAATCCATATTTTTCCTGCTAAGGAAATAAAAACACTGCCAACAAATTATATAACCTCACTTACACACGCTCCCGTTTGGGGCTTAGTTGTCATTGCTCACTTAGGGTTTGCATGGCATTTTGTAAGCATGTATTTACCAAGATTAATACTGATCTGAATTATCCAGTCTACTTTGTAATTCATAAAATACTTTAAGTGGTAGAAGATTTTAAGTGCCAGTGCTGATCACTTCGCTTTAACATGAATTTGGTCTAAAATCCAATTAGAAAAAGCATCAAGAGCATCTTTACAATAATTATGTTATTGTTTTCCATTCTTTATTAACATTTCCATTTTAATCCATATGTGTAATTTTATTTTACAACAGAAGTAAGCTACATAATCAGCAGACCTGGGAACATGTTCAAGGCCAGACTGAATGTACCTATACCTATATTGATAAATAAAGAGAGAGCCAGGGACCAATATCAAAGATTGTACCTCTATATTACTTAGTTTGCATAATTGTTAGGTCTCTTATCTATGCATACTCCATCTAGGTTTCTCAAGGAGTATACTGAGGCACATCTCAAGGCACTGATCACTCTAAGAACCACTCTCAAAAGGCACCATGGATGTGACTGCACAGGGGTGGCTTCCTTTGTCTCAGACAGTATTCCAGCAATATCCTAAAGGTTTTGCACTCTCACACTCCCTCCTGCAACATACCCGTATATGTAACAACTACCCTAAAAGTCACACTGAAGAACACCATTCACATTATTTCTGAAGCTATGACCTGGAAAAAAACCCGAACAAAATACAATAAAAAAATCATAATTATGTCCTTGGACCACAGGTGTAACCTCTGATTCCAGAGGAGATCCAGGAGCACATGATCAATAACGAGTCTGAGAACAGTTTGTAGAGCCAGATAGGTCTCAATAGTGCGACAGTAAGCCACTTAGGGGCCATGGATGAGTCCCTGAATCACTTTTGGTTGCTTAAGAACACAGGCGACAGCTACATCTGAAATGTACTTGCTATCAGTGAGAGAGGGTGCCCAAATTATGCAGCCATCTCACTTCCATGGTACGTGAAGGGTTTGGTATACTGTGTCAATTTTCTTTTCATCTGCATCCTTCTTCCTTCTGCATTGCAACACTGGAGGCTCACACTAGTACCATACATGCAACAGGAGCCAATGCGGTTCTAGGACTCAAAGCAAAAGACATGTCAAACCTACTTGAAAATATGGATATATTTCATAATATAAACCTATGCTAACTCTATTGGTACCTCTAGACTACTGTCTGTATTTCTTGTACGCAGACATGGACACTGCAAGCCACCAATAAAAGCATAGGCTTTTGTTAAGGTCCACATTCAGAGTTAAAACAAACAAACAAACAAACAAACAAAGCCAAAACCATGAAAGGCTACATTTCCTTCCTCCGGAAACCATGAAGCAGACCCAGTTGCTAAAGCAAGAGTTCACAAATCTCCCTGATGGGGTGAACTAGCCAATGCATCACCTGGGACTGGGGTAGAATTACTGCACTTGAAAGCAGGAGATGCAGTGTTCAGCAAAGCACTGTGTAAATAGGAGTTACACATGCAGTGAAATTTCAGACCTGAATCAACAAAACAGCCATGAATTACTCAAATTTATGACTTTGCGTCACTAGGAAGAATACAGCAGTGAATCCAGCCACAGATAGTCCTCTTTACTTATATGGTCTTCCTATAAATCATGATAAGCTTCCTGATGCCTTGGCTGGTGTCCTTATTATTTCATATGACAACATTTTACCATGAAGTACTTATTATTATTTTTATGTGTAATATGCATGTTTATATTTGCCTGGGAACTGAAAGTAGAATTTAGCATCATGGAATACTCAAATTATCATACTAATTAAAACTGGAAGCACATAGCTACATCCATAAAATATTGTTACTTGCAAACTTTTTCTTAGGCACAATAGTAAACCTGATTGATTACAGTTTATAATAGCAATAACCCCTGCAATATCATTCATTAGCACAGTTAACAACTAATATGCTGGAGTTTTAACTGCCCTTGGCTTTCCCTCAAGCTGTTCACAAACTGGTCATTAACGGCTGGTTACAATTGATTTCTCAGGGCCCTATTTAAAAGAAATTTTATTTCAATTCGGCACCCACCGAGTCTAATCTTGATTCGGTAAACAAAAATCATTCTCTACGTTAGCGACAGACCTCTTATTCCTTATTCTCTTTGGTATACCCTTTCAGGGATGTATGGGGATATAAGCTTTGTGGCTAAGAGCTAAAGCAAAAACCAAATCCCTGCTGTTCTTTATTCCAAATTTTCAAGTGGTAGGGGAGTCCAAAAGGAAGAGCACTCTATTGACATCTAGTGGAAAGGAAAGAGCCAAATGCAATGCTCCAACGGGCAGCCTGCAGCTTATTTGTTTGCATATATTATTTCTTTATGTTTGGAAACTCTTTCTGCTAATACCATAATGTAAAGAGACATTTCTGATCATAACAGTGTATGATGGTCAATTAAATGTATGCAAGCAGAGTGGACAGCTTACCTAAGGCAATAGCTTTCTGTAGCAAGGTACAAAAGTTATGGTCTTTATTAAAAAAAAAAAAAGGCAGGAGACTTGGAAGGAAAATGTTTTCTGAAAGACAACAAGTTTAAGAGTTATCTGTAAATTGAGAAAAAGAGTTCGTTTAAGGATCCCTTACATGTTACAAGACTGTTGGTTTTCAGTGTTTCCTGAATCGTGATAAGAATTTACAAACACCGGGAATCACTAGTAAAGCTACTAGCAGAACAAGAAGCAGAGAAAAATGATAAGCAGGTAGCATAACAGGGAGCAGTGAGGGACTGTCAGTAAAAGCAAAGTAGGTCACATCACCATAAGGTCAGCAGTAGGGCTTTACCACCCAGCAAGACTGGGCAGTCCCAACTGTGAGGTACATGTCACTGCAGAAGCAGAGAAAAAACCAGCTGGCTTAGGAGTTGCCTTATTATCAAAGGTGACCATGAAATTGCTAGCAGTTAGGAGCAGTATGTTATCCTGCTTATGTACTTTCTTGCATTTTCCTTTTCTCTCTCAAATAAAATATTTTTTGTTAAGTCTAGCAATTTATGTTTGTGAATGAGGAAAAATAAGAGCTGGCTATGCACCAGAAAGCACATTTTCCAGTATTTGTGTATGAGGATTCAAGCTTGTAAAAAACAATATCTGAGATTAACCCATTTGATTCCAAATAAGTCCTAACTGAAGGGTTATATGGAATTCAGATCTGTGATAACCACACCACTGGACAGAATTTACACCGTGCCACTCTTTTCTTTTCAGCTCTCTATTAGACCACCTTTCTCCTCCACATTTCTGTATATTTTTTCCCTCCATTTACTGGCTCTTTGAAAGTATTGAAATGTTACTTCCCTCTTCTACTCAAATTAAAATAGCTACCTTCCGTCCACTCCCTAATTTTTCAAACAAGTACTTTCATGACTGATTCTACGTACCTCCGGCAATATATAGGATTCCCTGTGAACATCCACAAAGCCACCCCATTGTCATACTTTACAGCTTTCACTGAACCTTAGTGTGAGGCCCAGATGAAACAGCATAGATGTTATGCAGAGATAGGTCCTGACCACAGCTTTAAGCTTTAACCAGAATTGTCTCATATTTTCTTGACTTCTTCCCTCTGTTTTGGGGATCTCTTTGTTTAGATCTTTATGCGCTGATCACACATTTTTAAAGTGGGAACTGACTGTTGCATATTTGTTTAGCTGGTGACAGAATGGGACCCTGAGCCATGACTGGAGTTGCTTGGTAAGCCTGCAGAACAAAATCACAGAAATAATGATAAAAAATTCACCTATAAGAAGTGGCTTAAACAAGAGAAGCATGGAAGTGAAGACCAGCGTTCTAAACAGAAACCTTGAATTCATGTATTTCAACAACATAGAATTCCATGCAAATGTTTCAATCATACACTGGTGTGTTGGTTTTGGTTTTTTTCCCTTTAATTTCACGAGGGAAAATATTCTGCACCTAACAAAACAACAAGAACAAAAACGGCAACAAAAAGACAAAGAAGAAGAAGCCGTAAACATTAGAATTCAAGTTTTGCAATAAACATAACACTATGAAAATGAAATAATGAAATTGGCACAAAATAGATTAGTAACTAAACTGAGTAATCTGTTTTCATAGACTGGGTTGCCAAAATTTCATTTAGACATCTTTCTTTTTTATACCGAAAAAACCAGCATGTCAAGAAAAATTGCTACTGTGGTAGAAATGCTTTACAGAATGTCTATATATACATGTTTTTGTGTACGTGCATAAGAAAGAGAGATTTAAAATCCAATACTTTCCTTTCGGAATTATAAATTTGCATTTGTTGACTAGGTGATTGACATACACATATACACACAGAGGGACTCACAGAACTGACTGACGCTACCACCATGCATGAAAGACTTTTGTCTCAAGGAAAACACACTGATATTAGCTCTTGTTTATTTGAGCTCCAATTCAAGACTTTCAGTATTCAGCTAGCTCTGTCAGAGCCTTGTCACTCATTCTTCAGTGTTCTTGTTCTTCCAGCCAATACTCTGGTTTATATATTTGTTATCTGTTGTCTTGACAGCTTTAGCCTCCTCTCCACCATCCTTTGTTCATTTTTATCAAAGTATCAAAGTTAAATGCATCACCCTGTTCTGGAAAACCGACATTAACTTGCTCTTCTCTAAACATTTCATCATCTTCTTATCACATTCATGTATAGTCTTCAAATTCTCCATAACATTATGCCTGATTACTTTTTTTTTCTTAAATCTGCTCTGAACATTCACCTGTTCTTCACTTTCTGAATGCTCCCTTTGTTCCTTTCAGACAATTTTAGATTTTTTATTTTTATACTAATCTCTTTAGTGTGAAATAGCGCTCCACTTCCTATCCACTAAGCGAAGTCTTTCTTCTCCTGCACACCTTTTAATAAAAAACAGAAAGATAGATGATTTCTTAATTAAAAAGTAGGACTTCATCTCAGTTTAACCTGTCTTCACTTCTTTTATCTACAAATGGACACCTTGGGTAAATCTGAGCAAGTTTCTTAGAATCAGATCCAAAAAAGATCACAGGCAAAGATTTGCTTAGGACCTGACAGGTAAGGCAGTGGAAATAAAGATCTGTGTATCCGACACAGTATTTCAGTAGCTTTAAGCTACATATATACTAGTGAATTAAATGTGTCCAGAACCAATGGCTGACATTGAGGTTGGCAACCATTAAATAAGTCCTTACATGTGTGTTCATACCATTAAATTCTTTCATCGTCCAAAATAGGAAATCAGATCCAAAATTAGAATTAAGAATGTCCATAACATGTGATAACTCCTGAACCATGCCCAGGAATTGTTTGAGAGAGTGCTAACTGACTCAGGTCAAATTGCCAAGGGCCACTACAAAAATAAAAAATACAATGAACAAAATAGACACTGAAGTTCCAGAGCATATGAACATTACCTGGAACTGTTTAATTTACTAATATAAACGTAGAAAAAGACATCTCATGAGGTGATCCATCCAAGACATGCTCTGTTGTGGCCAATAGGAAATATTAAGTGCAGGGTGTATCTTAAAACATGCTTCATGCTTTTAGGTTCAAACATACCTTCGTGTCTTTTTCCACTCCTTTTTTGAAGGAAAGTAGCTATAGCCTTTCACAGAGGGGCTTAATGGTTCATTCCCTAAAAAACCAAAAGTTAAATAACATGTTTCATGATTTATTTATAAAGTCAAATATATTTTGCTGGAAGGGACACAAATCTGTATTCCAAATTGCACTATAATGCCCAGACTACTTGATGAAGATGTGCTGTTGTTCATAAACAAACCATTAAAGCAGAAAGAGAGAGCATTATTATGGGTAAAGCATCTGTAGGTGATCTGATCTCTATCACCCACTTTAAATACTATTATATTATACAGAAGACACATTCCTAGTAATAGCCCCATCCTGTTGATCTACCAGATTAATGAACTACACTGTTTGTGTATGTTTTTCTCACCAAATGAATCTTCTGAATTGAAGTATGATTTCAGTAACAGAGGTCGACAGTGACCTTTTGAAGCAGAAGCAAATATCCTTGAGGTTAATGTCTTTTGAATGGAAGTGGGAAATTAGGATTGGAACTTCCTATTTTCAGGAAGGATCATGGAACTGAACCTCCATCATCTTGTGTCTCAATCAGCACTCTAGCATCTGGACGTCTGCATAAAATTGGAGATTGCTACACATTTTCAGAGTGACTGTGTCAGGCATGTTTGAGAATGCCAACTCTAACAGCTGCCTCAAGGAAAAGAGCCAAATGAAGAATAATTTCTCAGCCTCCACTGGATTTAGGTTTATGTATCACAACATTTCATATCACCAAGGCAGAGGAACACCTTGGCAAGGTTAGGAGCATAACTCTTTGTTTATGTCATTTTAGAGTTAAAAAAATCAGCTTCACCAGGGAAAATCAGCAGGTAAATGAGGGCTTCCTTTCCTCTGTGTATTATTTGTCACTGTGAATTGTTTGTTATTATGTCAATTCACTGCAAAACATAGCTAGAATCTGTCTCCTATCATTAAGATTTTTCTCTGTTGCAGCATTACTATCGCTAATGATGTTGATCATGAGAATAAATCCTAAAGTTCTGCTTTTCATTTATAGTCTTTCCCAAGTTTAATTTTTATATTACTTGGGTGGGTTGGGTTTTTTTCTATTAGAAATGTAGTGTGAGTATCTTGGACTTCAAGTCTGTGATGTTGAAATACTGTATAAATAACACTTTAGAATGTATTTCTCAAATCACCAGGAGAAATTTATATTCCTTTGCTGGGGAAAAAGTTAACACTTTAATTTGTTAGTTTTATTTCTAGTCAAAAGAATTCTAAACCCCTTCACTTTCACTCTTTCCTACCTCAAAAAAGAATGCTCTTTATCAACATTCTAAGAGTAAGGATTTTCAGGTGCCAGGAGATCAAACTTCAACTCAAGTGAAAGGCAGCAGGAGCTACAAGTTAAGCATCAGGCATCAAGAAAGCAATAGCCAGGTGTCAGACAGAGTCAGTCAGCATGCAGTTTGATTTAAGGATCTAAAGAGAAGACGGAGTTACTCCTCAGAAAAAGTACCCTAATTTTTTGTTTAATTTTAACCTTATTTCCTAGTCAAACTAGGATTTCATTAGTAATGTTTATATGTGTGTGTATTATGTTTGTTTTGCTGTTATCCTCAAATGCTTCTGAAGACAATTAATTTCAACTGTCTTTGACAAAAGGTCATTAATCTCTGATATGCTGAGTTCCTCCAGCTTTATGGTAAAGGGTAGCCAAGTAGAAGAGAAAAGCCTGTAAGTGTTCCCATTCTCAAAGAGCTGAAATGTGAGTTCAACAGGGCTTGAAAGAGTTATCGTAGAAAATGCTGAAGAGAAAGGCATTATGGAAGCAGCAACTACTAGAAGACTTTTTGAGTCACTCTTGCACTTAACTAGAACCTGAAGTTGCCAGAATTGTGCTAGTAAATTTGTCAGGGTCACAACATGAGCTGTAGCCCTTGTGTCTGGTTGGCTATGATATCTAATTGTTAACATGCTCTCCTGCATAGTTTTTGTCTTCAGACATTTCTCCAGGCATAGTTTCTGGGGTAGCACGGGCCAGCAACCATTACCAATAGGTACTGTGACATCTAGGGGTAGACGAAGTTTGTGAGCAAGTCAAGATATGCCAGGTCAACCACCCAGGCAGAACTTGAGAAAAGTTGCTAGCACTGCTTAGCTTTCCAGTATAGATACAACCCCAAGATTGCAGACTTTCATTTCTTGCCAGACTTTAACAACTCAGTGCTTAGCCACTAAGCACTTTTAGAGCTTCCAAAACACTTGCTGAGGGAGGGGAACTATCTAATTGATTGCTTTCCACTTGTGCTTTCTTTGAAATCATGTCCAAAACTGAGGGGAGTGACCTTCTTTTCACCCAAGTGCCGTACTGTTCAAATATTGGTATATATGGACAGAATTAGATTTAATTCCTTTCCTCCAGAAGAGTTTCCTCATCAGCAGATTGCAGGTCTCACTGTGTGGTTAGCATCTGCCTACTCTTCTGCTGCAGTTGTGCAACTTTGCAAAAAGAAATACAGGATTCACTGAAGTAGAGCAAGAGCATAATTTTGTGTGGGAGTGACTGGGATGCCACCTGAAACAGGAGAAAGATGAAATATGGTACCTGTTTCAGAAATGTTCAAACTTTTTGTTAGTGACTATATAAGTAAATTTCAGAATAACTATTTAGAGCAGGAATCACAGTTCAGGACTTTTCCTTTCCCAGTAGGATTTCCCAACGACTCTCTAGTCAGATGAAACCGGTATAGCCAGATGGTTAGCCTATTCCCATATGGGATGTAGTTTTGCATAATTTTAGGTGAAGGAAAGAAATGAATTTACCTCTTCTACCATCTGGGCAGCACTTTAACTACCTCATTCCTACAGAAAGAGAGAACACTATTTCTTCCAGCTTAATTTAATGAAAATAACATCTGAACAATATTTGTTAGCAGTCCACTTTTGTCACTATGTTAATAGTGAAAAATATTTTCATATCAAACATAGTGATATTTTTGGAAGAGGAATTTTTTGCTTTGTGTTTTGATTGAGCTTAGGTACAAAGTAATCTCTGAACTGCTGACCTGTAATAAGACTGGCACAGTTCTAGGCATGCACAAAGAAATAACTGCAAAGGTTTTACAAATTTAAAGTAAAAAGGGAAAGTTTGTAAAATAGACAGGCAGAGAGTTAGAAGGAAGTTAGGTAGGAATTTTTCAAATCACAGATTTTATATTGAACATGTAGTTTTTGCTCTGTTCTCTTTGTAGATTACAGATTTTTTTTTTTTTTTTAATCTGACAAATGAGATTGTGTTTCTGGCTGAAGCTGCTGGGTGTTGCCATAAAGATTAATGAATTTAAAATCAACGTCTGTTACATTTTTCCCCACTCTGGTTCAGATATTTAAAGGCACCTGTAGATCCTAAGATTTAGTTGAAAGATGTGTTGCAGACACCTGTGTATAATTTATTCTAAGTAGAAGCTTGAAATATCATTGTTCAGTTCATTACATTTGAGATCTCTGTAAAATGAACCATTGCGTTGCAAACTACTTGAGCGGCATAAACGCAGCTTCAGAAACTCTATCATATGACATCCTATGATGGTAATATATCCAGTTCTGAACAAGGCAGGATCTAAATCCTCTATTGAAGATCATCTTATTTCTCTGGTGAGATATGTACAAATATCCTAAAATATGAGCTTTTTCTTCTCATTCTACTGGCTTTTCACAGTTCCATACAAATTTTGCCAGTGACCCTAGGAATAACGTCTCTGTTAACATTCTAAGTCTGTATAAAAATAGTCTGAGTACATTACGAAAATAAGATATAATCAGTCTCTTCATCCTGAAGTGAGAAGCAAGGAAAAGTATGACAGTGTAACGTAAGTGTTTAGAGAGAAGGTCTGGCAGATTGGAATGCCATCTGAAAAGACACCAAGCAGAGACTTGATGAAAGTCCCATCTTTCGTGTATACCCAGCAGTGATCACAAAATGCTGAGGTGAGCTGAACAAGAAAGTTTTACGTCATTCAAGGAGAATATAGCATGATTGCTCAGCCATCCTTTACAAGCAGTAGAGGTGAAATGGTGTGTATCAGAAAGTCATAAAGATTGATGGCATCTGCTGCTTCCAAATGTATCTATCTGCATGCAAACCACTTGCAGTGTGAATTGATGGAAAACAAAGGCTGTTTGCCCAGGAAAGGTGTTTTAGTAGGCTTAATTTCCAGAGCCCATTTACACAGCTGAAGCAAGAATGTCCCAGAGAAATCAGCCTGGTCATGATAAGAATTCAAAGCCACAAAACTAAATAAAAAGAGATTATTAGCTACATCGCAGTAAGCAAACAGTGAAGTCTTAAGCGATCAATACTTGACAAGAGACATGTCACAAACTTCATGTATAGGTCAGACATACACGAATTTTTTTAAATAAATCAACTGACTTCTGGACAAGGCACATAAAATGTCACTTTTTATCTCTCAGTTGATATTTTTCTCAGAGTAAAAAAATAAAAAATCACCTCCCTCAGAGATTTGATCGAAAAGATAGTCACTCCTGATAGAAGTTTAAGGGGAAAAACTGCAATCAAGTGGAAATTTTTGTCAGTACCTTAATCTCTGATTTGTAGAAGGTTGTGCTTTGGGATATTTGGTATGTCTGAGAATTGCCACCAAAGAGCCCTTCTGTTCTTTAATGGCTGCACTAAATCTTAACAAACGTGAGCATGAAAACTATTGTGTTGTACTTGTGAGGCATATATCAAAGTTATATTTTTTTAAAGCTTGGAAAGGCAGTTGAATCATGCATGCTTTTTATGGAGCTCTGATCAGGCTGATAAAGGCAGTTCAGCTTCAATAAATGCTTTTTTAAGTGAATGTTTTGGAAAGTGAGTAGGAAATTCAAAGCTCAAACTGTTGCCAAACTGCTCCCATAGCACTTTGATCACTTTGCTACTGACATTTTTTTGAAAATGTCTTGTTTTTATTAAAATGTTGGCATCTGGGGATTCAGAAAGTTAACTGTAGTCACTGAAAAAATAATATACAGTAAAACCAAGTGACATAACTTATTAAGTGCTTTGTACACATTTCTTAAAAAGGAAAACTTCTTCCCTGTGGGGTCAAACTCAGTTTTGCACTTCTCTCAAAAAAGTTCATTTAGTTAAAGAAAGACAAGTGCAGAAGATAAATCAAACAGCAGTGCTTTGCCTGAGGCAAAACCCCCTCAAGTTATAAGGTTTTGCTATGAAAAAATGTAGACATCCAATAATTTAAAAATTAATATAATGTAAAAAACATATTAAATTGAGAGTGTGAATTTTCTGTGTCATGCTTTTGTTAAATATTTATGTCAGATTATTTTCTGTTGAAGGACATCAAGGACAAGCTGTCATAATTACCTTACTTTTCTCATTACACAGAGTATACATATATCTTCAGCAGTATCAAGTTCCTTCTTTCTCAAGTATTACAGCTTGTTTAATCTAGTAGGAAATTACCAATTAAGGCCTTGAATCTGACCTCTGTTTTGTGACCCTGGCCATGTATGTAAAACCATAACAGGTGATTTTCACAAAGTAAGTTACAATGTGCTCCCACGGATCTAAAGTAAGAATGAAGTCTTCTGTATTAAACTTACTTGGAATCTAATATATTTAAAAGAGACTAATTCGCAGCATGAATTGACTCCATTCCAGCGGAGAAAGAGATACAATCAGTCTATTTGAAAGTGACAAAGAAATCCATTTTGGATTATTTTCCTTTTTATTCTAGATGAAACAACAGCTCAGACAAAAGAGAGAGGGAATCCTGTCTGACACTGTTTCAGATTTCATCAGCTGGCATTTTTCACCTGCAGTAGCCATTAGCCTAGTATCTGTCAGACCAGTGATCATTCTGCATATGTACACCTACGACACTCTCAGAATAACAGCCCATGAGAGCGTAATGAAATGGCTGGAATCTTCTTTTTTTACCTCTTTCCGAATGTCGAGAATGCATGCAGTTCATTAAAAAGTAATCCCCTAAAAAGACCTCAGGGAACTGATTATTTTATAGCCACACATTAATTACTGGTGATTTGCTCATGAATAGACTTATATAATTTTTTTTTATTATTAAGTCCTACACATAACAAATATATTACCTCAAACTAATTTTATTTTTAAATTGCTGTGTTTCGAGGACAACTTCAGGCAATACATTCTGCTGAGTACAATGGAAGCACTTTGTATGCATTGATCAAATTCCAGATTTAATGAAGATATAGAATATGACTCTTTTCTTTTAATAGTGGCAAGCAACCAGGCACAAAGAAATTAAACAAGTCCAGGTTTGCGTGAGAAAAAGAGTTGTGACCAGAGGACGCCCAGTTAACAAGAATCGCAATAGGAGGTCCAACGCTGGAACCATCTGCTTCAGAAGAAGAAACAACCAGGCTTGGATGTTTTAGATGAGAGGTGTAAAATGTAATAGGAAGACATGGAATACTCTGCCTCCTATGAATGTTTCCTCTAAATTTTTAAGGCTCACAAACTCCTTTAAATACCAAAATTTGAAGTTTAACTATTCTTTCAGATTGTGTTAACTGTTATGATTCAGGGTTGTTGATGTTGTTATTATTCTTATTATTCTTATTATTCTTATTCTTATTCTTCTTATTATTATTATCTAATTTACACAGAGAGAAGAAAGAAAGCATAGAATCTTAAGACCAAGTTTTACACGTCTACAATGTAGGCATCTAAGTTAACCACTCTATCAATGGGGAGGAACCAGTAAATCTACAGGGCTATCCATCTCATCTGAAAGTAGATACCTACAATATATTACTCAGGTGTTTTATTCACTTCAGTCAGCTTCCAAATTATTTTCACTACAAGAGAACTTAAAAAAAAATAACTTAAAATATGTAATAGGTATGGAATTCCTTTCTGCAAGATCATGTGTTAAAGCTTAACATTCCTTCAAAAGATGATTGTACCAATTATGAAGAACTAGCTTCCAGCTCAGGAAGCCCCTGGGCTACAAATTGTCAGAATCTAAGAGTATATTCATGCTTCACCTGCTACTAATTCTTACCCACACTTTATTTGCAGAAAGCAGAGTAAAGGGATCTTAGACCTGATCAAGTATTGGCAATATTCTCTTCTTAATAGGTAAAAAATATCCACCAATAACTTTTCACCATAATTTCATCTAATTCCAAGTGCTTATTTGGTCCACAAACCAGTCAATAAATAACATTTATCACGTATTTTTCCTGAGACATAGTTACAGTAGTTATTTTCAGTTTTCTGAAGTTAGAATTGCTGTAGTAACCATGATGATGATGGTAATAACAACAAATAATAAACCCTTTAATAATAAAATTTCCATCTGTAAATCAACATTTAATTTTTTAACTCTAAGTGGTTTATACTAGTTTCTGAAGAATGGCAACAATAAAAATTGAAGGATCTTTCCCTAGAAACTACACCAAGGCAGATGACACAAAACTCCATGGCTTTGTATCCACAATTTTATAGGTCGTTCCTTAGGAGCATCTAATAAGGATATGCTAGGCAGCACTCATTATGTTGTATCCTCAGTTGTATGCTCAAATCAGGCATTTAACATTCATTCAGGCCATCCCAAGCCCTTTGACACTCCAAGGGGTGTGCAGCATGCTGGTGGTTGATGTTGCGACAGAACCTCTTGACAAGACTCTCCTTACCCATACCCTGGCTTAAACACATTGTTAACACTGTACAACCCCTAAGTATAGCCCTACTTAAAGTACAAAGGTCTGCTTAAGCATAACAAAAAGTAACAACACCCTCGTGGAGAAGAGGAAGAAGGCCTGCAGCAGTGGGTAGGGTTATAGTCCTGACTGTTCATGGAGGGATTAGTTTCTACTTTTGTGGGAAATGAGCTCACATCTATCATTCCCTGTCTCCCTTCACAGCTGTGGGAAGGTTATGGACTGGAAGTCTTTTTCTTAGTGCTTTGCAAGCATGTCTTCTTAAATATATTAATATCCAGCAGGCAGTGACAACCGTGATTTTTTTCTCTTTTAGCACCGGTTTGTAGGACTGCTGAAGATCAGGACAATTCCTACTATTGGAGATGAGGGCAGAATTTATGAGAACAGGGACCAAAAAAGTACTAGAGAATTGACCATTCGTAGTGGATCGACATGGAAGATTTTATTCCCCAGCATGAATTTTACTAGAGAGGTGGGGACTGAGATTCTACAGATTCCAGTTAATGTAGTTTCATTATCTGACATCCATGAATCTCATTAGAGATAGGAAAGATTTAAGGAAGAGCTACTTACCCACAAAATGTATCAAACTTTCAAGAAGCTTCATGTGAATACAATAGATTTTCATTTTGAGCCTGTACTTCCATGAAGAGGTCAGTATTTCCTTAAATAAATAAGTACACAAATAAATAGATAAATACTTTCTGACACGGATGATGGCCTTCTAGCAGATATGTGCCTTGCCCTGTGAAATTATTTGCTGTGACTTCTGTTTAATTCCCAAGCATATACTTTTAATTGCATAATCCTTATTAAGTAGGATTATTTTTCTTTTTAGGAATAGTGATTGTCTTGATTGATATAATTTTGTGGGCTAGCAATTAATTTTTTACCTGTACTTCATGATTCACAGAAGTACAGAAATTAAATAATAAAAAACCAGTGAAATTAAGGTGTTCTTATTAAGAAGATAAAATTTTATACCACTTTGATTGAGTTTTCTGCTTTGTTTTCTATATTTCTATGAAAACTGCAAGTTTCTTAGCATAACCTCTACTCCCTTTTCACATTGGTTCTGATGAACAATTCTTAATCCTTGTTTTACAGTAACACCCTAGAAGAGCTGAGGAAATTAATGTTTCATTTATTATGATAGATATTACTCTATAACATTGGTCTTGGGTTTTAAAGAATATACTGAATTTAAATGCCCTATACAGATACGTACTATTTATATTGGCCTACAAATTTCAATAAAAGCTCTTAGAGGGTTAATCCAGTACTTAGGTATTAGTTTTCTTCACCATATATTCAGTATTCCTCCTTTAACATAAAATTAATTTTACTGTAGGTGCTTTCTTTCACACAAATACACACCACACATACCATTTTGCATAATTTGCCCTGGGTTGCACATCTACAAACATAATAGCTAATTTTACCAGGTAGGTGGTGCTATGATTCTGTGTATCAAAGGGCAGGCTCTAGCCATAAAAGCCGACAGCAAGTACCACTTCACATTTTATTCTGAAAAGCAACTGGCATTTTCCCCCCTCTATGCTCTGAGGGAGCTCACAGAATAATAGGTGAAATGTCAAGAATAATTAAGAAAAATGATGGTGTTATATTGCAGCACAAGAAATTCATCTTTTCTGCTCTGATCTTCCTGCCCACCTTCCCTTCTGCTTTTAAATGTCATCTCTGTTCTCAAATTATTTAGGATAGGCCTTGAAAGAGGGTAGAATATTTTTTAGGTAATTTGACACACTCTTTGGGTTGAATTCCTGATAGCTATTTCTCTCCATATCCCTCCAGTTAAAAAAGGTTTCTTTTAATTCCTATTCCGACTATGCTCAAGTGTGGTAAAATTAAATACAGATGTTTTAGTTTCATGGTGCAAATGGAGGAGGGAGTTCAAGCCCAGATAACCTATTCTTTCCTCTTCATCTGAAAATGTTTTCATATATTTTATTTTACCATCACTCCACTGTCTATTTTTTTCTCTGTATATACCTTGAGAAAACTCTTGTATCCTCATTGGAAATAATGTGTGCAGAATACACCAGTGCAAGACCGTTTTAAAAGACTTGAGAACCCAGACTTGCTTCAGTTTTACATCAGAGATTTGTTGCAATGGATTTAATAATAACTACCCCAAGTATCCTGCTTTCTAACAGTGGGGACAGATTGCCAGTCTATATTTTACAATTGTATCTTTGTGGGTTTTTTAAAATTATTTTCTGTAGTTTAAAACCTTGATAGAAAAACATATTGCCCTTTTATTGGGGGACTTAAGTATTTGAAGCAGAAAATGAAGAGACTAGGCAGCAGAAGAAACTGAACACAAATAAGAAATGACTGTAGAAGTTCTTCACATGGATACAGATCACACATATAATTATTATAAAACTGAAAAGTATACAACAGTTGTTGCTTAATATTATACAATAGATTACTAGGACTAAAAAGCTCCTCTTTTGTATTTTTCCCCTTACATTTTTTCTCATGTTATTCCTGCAAAATCCTTGAACCTCTCTCTTACCTTGTCTGCGGTTTCACCTTTTTTATCTTTCATGGCCCTACTCTATGTAGTTTTGTCACAACTCTTTCCCATAGTTTGGCAATTTTCTCAGATGCATGAGCCAAGATTATGCCATAGTGCTGTATTAAAACTAGGCTTTGGATCATAGAAAGATGACACTCCAGGAGGGTCAAAACCATTTCGAACTCCATTAGCTAGAGACTCAATTCTATTGCCTGATCATAACTGTCTAGTGTCATTTGAGATGCCCTAAGGTGTCAAAGACATTCCTATGGGACTGACGTGATGGGAGGCTTACAAACTTTAAGCTCAAGAGACAGGGAAGATAAACAAGGCCGTATCTCTAATTAGCAGCTGTACCGAGATGCAGATATTCATCACCTCCAATAGGAGTTTATACACATAGCTCACATGTAGATACGAAAATTTTAGTGTCTTAATCTAAAGGTCAGTCCACCTTAATTTTTAGATAACCTGGGTTAGCTCGGATAAATCCCACTGTTAGTTAGTTTGTAACAAAATATATCAGATAATTTGATATGTGTAGCGTATTTTGCCCTACTGAGGTACAATCTGGAATCACTAAAACAGCTTAAATTTGTGATTAGCTTGAGTTCACAGTTACAGTTTTGCCCATTTCAATGCATAAAAAATGAGTTAATAAGTATATTTTGTAATCTTCAAACCTTGTGAAACCCTGCATTCAGCAAATAAAGCAGATATAAACACAGGAAAATAAATAATTATTTTTCAATTACTGGAAGTCTGTTTATTCATAGGCAATAAACACAGCTCTTGTTTGGAGAAGAAAAGGTGGAGGAAGTTGGAGGTTTACTTCTGTCCTTGTTCTGGTTGGTTTTGCTACTGTTGAAACCAGATAGGAGGAGAACGCATTTCCTTTACTAAAACTTTTTGAAGGATTTTCTTATTTATAATGTAAATTGAAGAGAAATGTTACATACAGTTTAGTTCTGCACATTTCATGCCGTTGTATCTCCCACTATAGTCAATCAAAAGTGTATTGGACTAGAGGAGGTGGAATTGTATCTTTTGGATTTATTTCTCTCTATACAAAGAGCAACTCATTTTCACAACAGCTGTGTCAGGTAGATCAATCAATGTAATAATATTTTGTGACTCACAACCACAAAATTGTAACAGGACATCTTGTAAATGACCTCTAGCCACATACTGTTAAGCTTTTCTTACCCACTCAGTCAACCAACCTGAGATTTGTCTCACCTAAATTGACTTATCTGAAGTTAGACATTCAGTCTAACACTGATGTCTAAAATGCCTTGGTAGTCAACAGGAAAAAGAATACCAAACCAAAAACCAAAAAACCACTTGCAGTCAGCAATCCATCCCAACATGAAAAGGTAATTCTTTATTATAGTGAGAGGGAATCTGAATGACTTATTTAGACTAGTCTCATGCTTTTTTCGTGGTCTTAAGTTATACGGGCTTTTTCCTATTTGCCTTTCTTTCACACAGAGTTCTGAAAATCAGGTTTTATCACTCTGTGATCTTAGTAGCTCTACTTTATACATCTTCTTGCGTCAAGATTTCTCTAATTACAATTGTGGAAAGAAACTGAATCTACTGTCTCATGGAGTTTATCATGAGTAAAATTGTCCCCAAACAACTGTTAAAATTAGATTCTCATATTTTATGGTCTCTAGCCATACTAACAATCTTTTTTGTTATTTAATTTTTTGACAATAAAGAAAAGTGGCAAGTTAGGCCTAATTAACAAGACAAGCCATCTATAGCCTAATTCTCTAATTTTTCCACTTATGAAGACATATTGTACTAAAGATAACACTTGCCCAGATATTAATGTCTCGAGGTAAAAGCCAGTAAAAATTCAGCCTATGGAGTCTGGAATGATAAACTCAAAGACTGGTACATTGCTAATACCAAATTTGTATCTATTGTGATTCAGAAAAGGAGATAAAATTGATACCAGGAGTAAATGGAAAAGTAGCATACTATTTCCAATAAATAAAAAAAAAAGTCAACATTTCAGAAAAAAAGATTGAGTGGCAGATGATGGAAGTAATTCTGGTACTACAGTATAAACTAGGACAAAGCACATACAATGAAAAGAATGTAGGCTACTTTAAAAAAATGTAGGTAGAGTTTACACATCTCATGGATTAATTGCCATTTAAAACACCCATGCTCAGCAAACAGCTAAATTTCCTGGCCTAACTATGTTTGATCTGAAATTTTCCTAATTGCCTGAAATTCCTTTTTTGCATATGCCTAGAACTGTTCTTGTCCCCTCTTGAGGATGTACAGCACTTGACTAACTCCTGATGGAATTCATAAGTCACCTAAGAAGACCAATGCAGTAGAACCGAAGGTCTGTAACTCGTACTTTGAGTGTGCCTGACACTCACTGAGGCACTTATAAAACACAGTTTCAACTGCTTTGCCTTTAAAACACAGCTGTCAGAGAAAGGTGATGAGGGGAGGCATTGCTCATGTTTTGTGTGACAGACTCTTGGTTAAAGAAATCACTTGGGAGATTTGAGTTCAGTGTCCTTAATCTAAAGGATTTCAAACTAAAATCACTTTTTTCCCAGGAGTGTGCCCTGATCACCACGGAAGCATAAGGGAGGAGGGAAGGAAATAAGAAGGAGAAAAGAAAATGGGGATACCCTTTTCACCTCATGTTGAAGCTCTGTCACTGGCTAGTCAAGAATGCAAGATTCATGAGCCCTGAAGGAGAACAAACACTACTCTTCAGCTTTAGAGTTAAGAAATTCATAGCTAAGGACAGGCACCAGCACTCTCAAAAAAAATTGAGCCTTGTTCAGAATTGTTAGTTATTTTCTCTCTCTGCATTCTCGGCCCTAAGTCTGTGGGAAAGAGAGCTATCTACGTAGTACTTATGCACACCCGAGAAACCTCTGCCCTTTGTTATCACTGCCTCAATGCAGTAGGGCTTCCTGAAAACAGCCGGCGATGCTGCAAGTTCTCTCATGTTCGTACTGGTAACAGTACTGATAGTGCAGAGATAATTGAAATCTACCGCTCTTCAGACAGCAAAAGGATCCTTCATTCAGCAACCAAAAAGCAGCTCAGTGAATCACACAAAAACTTGTTACCCTTCCACAAACATCCTCAATATTTGATTTCTCAAGAGTAGTAGGCTGGAACAATGAGAATGTGTTACTGGCTCCAGCAATGTGCACTTAATGTCTTTCCACCTTCTTGTCGCTGTTATGACCGGTTGTAGATATTCTACCAAAATAATCTAAAAGAGCCCACCTGTGCCCCACAAGAAAGTTTCTCTCTCTTTTATTTATTTATTTGTTTATAATTTTGTTTGTTTACTATAGGGACTATGTCCTCACCCCATTGATTTTTCACTTCTTTGTTTAAAGCAAAAATGGGTATACTGTTTAGTTTATTAAAAAGTACCAAGGGCAGAGTATGTAGCATAAAGTAAGTGAAAGGTAGGAGCACACAGTCTCAAGCAATTAAAAGTTTAGGGTACGTCATTGTAAATGCCACACAAGCCAGTTTCTTTTATCACTTTGGAGTATTTCATCTGATAATGACCCAAAACACATTAACAGTACTGCCAGAGGGAAGCAACAGATAATTAAGATGGCAGTCACATTCTTGGACAATTCAGTATCTGGATATTAAATGGGCAGATTTTGAAATATACTGACTGTATATGGCTGTCTGGTTAACTCTGAATTGGATTCTTTCTTACCCGTCATCTTGTTCAATGTGAATGAATTTAAAGTGATAGAAAAAAATCTGCTTTGTTAACTTCTTTTGCCCACTTTGTTTTAATGTAAATAATTCTTGAAGAGGAAATTTAAGGGAGAATCGATTAGGTTTCGTGAATAATCCTGACTAGTACAGGTATGGGGATTCTCTGATGCCACAGCCCCACGTAACATTCAAATCCAGTTTCTTTAAGATAACACATGAAGAATTAGCAGTGAAAATGGCTCCACTTACTAAAATTATGCTCATCTTGGAAAGATTAAAAAACAAAACAAAACAAAAAAAATAACAAAAAACCAAAACAGATGCCCATTTCCTACACTTCACAGTGTGTTATAATACCTTACACTGTAAAATATGTCTGTATACCCTCTCAGAAGCAGATACTGGTACAACGTTTCTTTTCAACCATTGATTTCTGTTAGTGTTGCAGTTGTGCACAGTACCATCCAGTTAATTCACCAGTCTAGATCAATAATGGCACAGGTGTTTTGTGATATGCTGGGGGGTCATCTAAGCTCCCCCAGTTTTTATAAAGAGCAATAGAAAAGAAGCATTAAGCTTAGAAAAGGGAAAGAAACTGACCAGCTTTTATGGGAACCTCCTGGATTGTAATGATACCCAAATTGATTGCGTGGAAATCAGAGGAGAGCCAGAATAACAACATTTGGATTCAGATTTTGAAGAAGCCAAAATATAGTGGTTTAGTTCATGGAGACAATGGTTAGCTGTTGAGTTTGGATACAGTTTTGAATCTAATCCTGAAACATCACTCCTAACACATTTGTGCTGATCTCAGAGGGATGGCAATGGCTTTGTCCTGATAATGCATGGATAACCAATCCCTGCAGTATGTGGTTCACCACTTTCCTACAAAAGCCCCTTTGCAGTGATTAGTTTTGAAAGAATTGTATAACTTCCAGTTCCTCCACTGAAGAGCTACTACTGCCTGCAGTGAATTTGAGCATTCCAAAGTCCAGGTTGTTTCAAATTACAATTAAGTGTCATCCTCCCTGTCCTCTCTGTTTACCTCTCTGCCTCAGGCACAGTCATGTACCCAGATATAACACTACGTGCTGCAGGCCTGAGACGTTACATAGAAATGTACTTTCTGGAGCTCAGCAATGACTTAGGGACTGAATTTCATTTTTGCATTTGTGAAGATGCATTTACCATAGAGAGTGGAATTGTGGTGGAAGAAACATTTAGGAATTCAGAATTTGCAAAACCAGTTAATGCTTAAGGAAAGCAGAAGATAAACCGTTTATCAAGCAATACTCAGTGTTTACCTTCATACTTATAAATCAAACTGTGCCAGGGAACTTTAATTGTGATAAACATGGGAACATGATTATCTGTACTAATGTAGTTAGAGTGATCCCTGTCACAGTTTTGATCAAGCCAAATAACTTTTTAGATGAACAGCGGAGGGCAATTCAGAAGTTAGCACAGGCCATGGATTATTCCCAACAGTCAGAGTCCATATCCATGCCCAGCTGTGGGGCCAGACAGGTAAATAAGATGCCTTAGTTGAACACACAGAGACATGATGTGCTGGTTTGTCCCAAGTTCAGAGAACGGTCCCTAGATCATTTTATTTATTATTTTAGCTCTAGCACATCCTTTATGTCATCCTTTCTCTGTAGATTGCTCTGCTACCAGAATTCTAAACCACTTTGGCCACTATAATATTAGAAAAAGGATCCTATTACTTTAGTCTAACCAACTGAAAAGCTGTTCATGAAGGAAGCCTGTTGTTTTTGTATGTGTGTATACTCTTAGTTTATCGTTGAATAGATGATCAAAACACAGAAATGCCAATTTTGCAGGTAACTTGAACAAACTGCCTTTTGATTTAATTCTTATTTGAAACCAAAATAAATAGGCTTATCACAAGCACAGACATAGTTTGATCTAGAAAATAAAATACTATGTTTCAATGTGATCTGACTGGAAGCTGCCTTTGATCACTTAAACACAAAATTATACATGTATAGACTGTTTCAGCTCCTATGACCCAACAGAGTATGAAGCTATTGCACTACAATCACTACCAACAAATCATTAACTATTACAGAAATAATTTCAAAATTTAATTAGAACATCAAATTTTGAATTAAATTTCAGATTATTTTGAAGCAGCTGCATTTTATTTCAATTCCTAAAACATTTATAACAGAGAAATGTTTTTTCTATGATTGTAAGTGATAAAACATATCATCTTTTTCTAACTGAAAAACTCAGCAAAATTTTCTATTAGCTCTTCTTTACAGTTGTATGCAAAGACAGATCTGGAATGCTATTTGTCCACAGAGTATATGCACCATGAAGAGTAGCTGTGTTAAGTATCTTCAATTTTAACAAAGATCTCAAGTCTGCCCTAAAGTTTTTATCTCAGCTGTTGAAATGTTAGCTTTACTTTAACAGTTGCATTTGTTATGACAATTTTGGAATTGTAGATACATGTTAGAAGCTGATCTAAGTCCTTTAAAGTAATTTTGTATGTGGTAGTACAATGCTATTAAACACTAATGACTTTCATTAATAATGCTAATGCTGTAAGCCTATACAAAAGTAAAGTCTTGGTCTGTTGCCTGTGAACCATGCAAATAATTTTGAAGCCCTTTGATGTCTTCTAAATTAATATTGCTTTCATTTCTTTTCTTTTCTGTTTTTTCCCTTTCCTGTCTCTGTCCAAACTTGGAAGAGAATAGATTTAGTAATACATATTCTTCATTTGTTTTCCAATGAAACACTTCTCCTTCTCCTAAGTTTAAATGGAAAACTGATTTTAGGCTTATTAATAAGTGTATAAATGCTTGTCAATAAAGCCTTTAGAAGATTTAATTAAACAGCTCCAAATTTAATAGAGGCCCTTTCAGGAGTATTTTCCGATAGGCCTATAGGAATCACCTGCCATTTTCCCATAAAGGCTCTTTTTTTAGATGGAAGCCCTTCTTACTGTCAGCCACTGAGTTGAAAACTGACTAAACCTTGAAGGTCACATGAACAGTTGATTTTGCATTCAACAAATGAATATTCAGTATACTGCCAGACACAGCATTAGTTACCATAAGCAATTTTGAGATACTGAAAAAGTTAACCTTTTAGAAATTGCAAAAGCCAATGTATCCAGAACATTAAGAATGGAACAAGTTCAAGAATGTAAGGAAAGCTGTATGTGTATTGCTGTGAACACATACTGAATTGCATAAAATTTGATCATGAAATATCAACTTTCATAATAATGAAAGAAGTGAAAGGAAAATATAGTATGTCTCCAGGCCCAAATCTTCTTTTTCAGTTAATGATTTAGTATACAGAAATAAGAATAAGTACTCATACCATGCTTGCAAGTAAGTCTTTAGCTTTCTTTTAATCTGTATTTGAAAATTTTAGGATATTTGCTTCTTAATTTATATTCAATGTTATATCTTTTGTGCTCTCTCCTTTCTTCAAATGAGACTTTTTTCCTCCAAGTCCTGTAAAGTATCTTAAGCCATTATACCAGCCATAATTATTTATTCTTCTGTTTGCACAAAAGCAGCTACATCAAAAAGTAGCTGTGAACAGCAGTTCTTTTTACAGTTTATTCTGAACTTGAACAGATCTCTCAAAATTCCTCCCTGTCTTCTGTTCCTCTCAATCAAAATAACCTCTAATCCCAGAGGTAACAGTATTAGACTAGTTTAACCTTTGGAAATTTCAATTTATGAATCTAAATGATGGATAGAAGAAGGAAAATCAAGCTAAGATTATTTCGATATTTGAGGAAATATTTCACAGAAAAATTGCAGGCAATAAACTTACATTTTCTAATAACACTTGAGTTTGAATCACCTTTCTCCAAGTGATCCCAAACTTCTCCTGTAGAGAAAACAGGCAATTTGCTCTCTTATAGTTTGCTAGAGGTCAAACTACAGTCAACTTGTTAACACAGAAAATGGGGCAGTACCACCAGACAGTTGTTATAAGCCAGAATAAGATTACTATATAGAGAGAATACGTAAGTGTTAAACCAATCATTAAACCCCAGAATCTTAGTTATACTGCATAATTTGGATGAGGATTTTAGGCAGATCAGCAGATGCATTTCCATATCCCTGTTCATCTATTTCGATATGGATTTAGACACTATTTTTTGTCTGCAATTAGGGTTGCATGACTTTCATATCATTTTGGAAAAAACATCAATGATGGCTTATGACACTGCCACTAAATTAAACAGCAGTAAGTTTAAATCAAAATGTCATGTTGTAGTTTCATAAGAAAAATGAGAGAGTTTTAAGATTTTAAATATTGAGTTTAAGATTTTAAAATAAATATTAAAAGCTCTTAATTCATTCAATTTTTCTGTTTTTTAAACAAAGAAATTTTAATAGATAAATTTGGAAGCATTGTAGGAGTATCATAGTGACAGTAAGAATTTAGGTTGCACAAATATTCAGAATGCCCAGATTTTACTTCTAGAAGTCCATTGTTTGTTGCCTGAGTTTGGAAAACATCTACATTTCACTTTCTTTACCAGAGATGAAAATAGCAATGATTTATTTTGTGAATGTCCTGGTTTGAGGTAAAACAGAGCCAATTTTGTTCAGTAACTTTACTTTTTAGCTAGGCCTCTTCTAACTGCTGAAATTAACAGCCTGTTGTACAGAAACTGTTCACTCCCAGAGTGGTAAGACCCATGTTTATAATTGATGCCAAGGAATGGGATGCAGAGAGGCTCCTGCTTATACTTATTGCTGTAACAACCAAGGCCAGACAACTTTGTTACTTGCCCCATTGGAGGGTCAGAAGCGGAAAAGTGATGGTCACACCTGTGGGGAGTAGAGGACAGGACAGGTGACCCAAAACTGACCAACAGGGTATTCCATCCCATCTGCCTCATGCTCAGTATAAAAGCTGAGGGATCAAAGCGTCAGCCCTCTTTCTTCAGTAATCGGTGCCCGAGGAGGACTCTGTTTGTCTGCCTTTGATCCCGATCCTGGATCCAGATCCGGAATCCAGTTTCCGTCTGTCACTGAGTCCAGTCTGGGACTTCCCCAGTGCCTGCTGGTGGCGTGATTGTCACCCTGGGAGTTTGATATGGTTTTGTATATATTTTGTTATTTCCTTTTTATTATTTTATTATTAATATTTCATTAAAGTAATTTATTTCCTTCTAAACTCATAAGTCTCTCTCTCTCCCGCCTCTCTTTGAAGAGAGGTGGGGGAGAACATCTGTTATCTGCTTCAGTGGCCAATCTGGCTGAAATCATGACAGTGAAGAATTCCGTAAGACCTACTTAAAACTGTTCGGAAATTGATACAACTGAGTAGAGAATCCCAGTCTGCAAAAAAAAATGGTGAATGGTTTTATAACTGACATGAACCAAAAATACACTGAACCGAGTTAAAAAACAAAGGTTGTTTTCACATCTTTCAAAGGCTAAACAGCATTGTGATGATCAGGGAAGACGTTTTTTCTTCTTCTTGCAGCACAATTATCCAACTACATGGATGAGAGGAATATTTTCAGACATCTTTGAAGTCTCAGATATTGAAAACTACTAAATTTATTGGTACACTGATTTGATTTGGGATAACAGTCAGATTTCTTTATTCCATCTACTTTGAGAGGTTTAACTCAATTCCATTCTCTCTACGCTATTTTAACTTATAGTTCCCAAGTTGCATTTGCAGCTGCTGCCTGTAAATACAAATAGGGCTTCTGAACACTCGTTCTGAATTTGAGGGTTGCTAAGTGAATGCAAGTCTCACTAAGGTTCAGTCCAGTTGTCTAAACATAGGCACCTACTTTTATTTGATATGGGTGGAGTTTCCAAAATACTGGGCCAGCACATATGATCTAGGCCTTATAGGAAAACCAAAACATTCTGGAGCAACACCACAGGCTAGGTAAGTTATCCCAGAGCATACAAAAGGACACTAGATGCTTACGTTTTGGCAATTGAAAGCTGTTCTGTGACTCTTTGTATTAATCAAAGGGCTTCTAATCTGGCCTAAGGTGGTGGAAGCAATAAGAAGCATCAGTAAATATTACAGAGTTTCTGAGGTTCTGTATTTCTGTTATGTAGGCTTTATCAGAAGAAAGTGGTATTAGCTGAGGATTAGGAGAAGGGACACATATACCTCTCCTCAGATCTTGGTAAAATCAGGGTGTTCATGCCTACATTTAGGAGTCTAAAGATCGACATTCTCCTGTGAACTAGGGGTTTGCTTCAGTCAGTTAATTGTCATGTATAGACACATCCCATTGGGTTTTCAGCTTCCCATCCAGTGTGACACAAATCTCCCTTAGATCCTATGCAGCTTCTGTCAATCATATATGGATGACACAGGTACACTAGGCTATCTCACATGAAACCAGATACCTATTGTTAGATTGCATCAAACTTTAAATATCCAATGAGTATAACAAAAACTCTATGTTATGATCACTGCCACATGTAAACTGCACTGAAATTCTGTTACCTACAATACAGAAATGAAACCTCAAAAACCTCAACAGAAAAATAAATCCCACTGCTAGTCAATGACTAGAAATAAATTAAATTAAAATTTTTTACACTGTATCCACAGAAAAGTTACTCCTGTTACACATTTTGCTTTTCACAGATAAAGATTTAATGAACTTATAGATGTTTTCTGTAGTGTTGAACAGACAATAAAGTACTAAAAAATACTAGAAGTATATGGAAAACATTTTATGAAAGTCATGATCTAAAGAAGTTCAGTGCTATATTGTGAAAAGTGGCACACAACAATAGTACAAGAGAATCTAGTGGTTATTGCTGTTCAGTGACACCAGAAAATGGAAGTAAAATCCCAATAATTATGATTGTGTAAGTAGACCTTTTTTGATGTGGCTATTAACAAAAAAATAGAATTTAGTAGGCCCCGTAGCCCTCAGAAAATTGTATAGATATTTAGTAGTGCTGGAGCTGTAAGAAGCCCAGCACAATATTGAGAAACAGGGGAAAGAACTCAGGGAAGAACGCAAACTCTGGAGATATATGAAAAGGTAAGTCCAAGGTCAGGACCCAATATCAAGAACAGAGAATTAATAACTGATCAGGAGTTAAAGGAAAGAGCTAAAAGAGAGCTAAGAGCTAGAGTCATAGGTTCTAAGTGTTAAATAACAGGAATTAAGCACAGGAACAGACACAAATAGGTGTTCCAGCATAAAGATAGCTACCTATATAACCACTGTAATGGCTGATAAACATTCAGTCTAATAAGTATAAACAGTTTCAAAAATAAGTCAATTTATCTCATTAAAGGGAACTGATATGAAATTTTTGGCCTGCATCACTACTATAGTGCTACATCACTATAATTTTATTGATTTTTGTATTTTTCCATAGAACAATGAATATTTTCTTTGCTATTCACTATGGCCTTTCTCCACACTGGCACATACAC
The DNA here is from genome assembly GCA_008921705.1 of Burhinus oedicnemus. Classification (NCBI taxonomy): domain Eukaryota; kingdom Metazoa; phylum Chordata; class Aves; order Charadriiformes; family Burhinidae; genus Burhinus; species Burhinus oedicnemus. Next base: position 1,055,275 of record VFFE01008976.1, read on the forward strand.
TGGATAGAGTAATACAGTTTGAAAATATTTATTACTGCAGATATTACTCCGTTTTATAACATTTCTATTGTATTTTATGTAATAGCTGGATCCTGAAGACAGATAATTTCAAAATGGAAATTCAGATGTATGTGGGAGAAGGACAGTAAATAAAAGAGATCGTTTTTCACAATCAGGAGTCCTTCACTAACCTGAGCTTAAAGAGATATACCAAAAAATGGCAACTAGGTCAGATGACAGAAGACATATAAAAGAGTAGGACAAACCTGTAGGTTGAAAATCAAAAAGTTAATGCATGAAATAATATACAATCAGCACTGTTAATAAGAAAACCCTATTTAACTATGTAAGAAGAAAAAGGAAAAGAATTGTTGCATCATTCTTCAGAGAAATTCTTCAGCAAATACCAAGACTGAACTATTTCATTAAAATTGCCAGTGACAGCCAGATAACCAACAGAACTCATACCAGTTCTAAAGAGGTAAGGAGTCAGGAAAGAGCAAGAAAATAAACTGAGAAGTGACATTGAAGAAAATGTAAAAATTCAGGAAGAAAGTACCCCTTTTTTTAAGTTCTTAGAAATGTACAAGTTTCAAGTCATATTTAGACTGTGCTTATTCTGTTGCCTAAAGCTACTGATGCTTTCTTTGTTTAATAATTTAGGCGTTAGCTCACTTGCCTGGGAAAGAAAAGAGGGTTTATACTTCTTCTTCTTCTTCTTCTTCTTCTTCTTCTTCTTATTATTATTATTATTATTATTATTATTATTATTATTATTATTCACGTTTACATCTTTAGAGGGCATTTCAGTTCTTAAATCCAGATTAACCTGCATTCCTAAATAGCGAGGCTGGGGATCTTGCAATAGCAGAGATCTTAAATAAACCCATTTCTTTGAACGGTATATATATACATACTCAGCATTGAGGATGTTAACTGCTGTGAATTCCATTTTTGCTCTTCTACAAATATCACCCTTTAGATGGTTATCTCATTACTTTGAATTTCATTCTTGGAACAAGGTTTCTAAGTCTTAGGCATTGCAACACTATGAATCATAACACTTAAGGGCATTTGCTGAATGTCTGCTTTAGAGATACAATGTTAGCATTTATCTTTGAGAACTCATGAAAGATGGATGAGGTCCTAAAGAACACAAAACAAAACAAAAGGACAAGGTGCCTATCTTTGAAATGGAAAAGAGTGGGGAAACAGCTGAGAAGGGAATAAATATTGACCAGCTAGTCAACTTTATTTTCCAGAATAGCACTGGAACAAATAATCAAATAAAGTGTTTGTAACTACACACAAGATAACAAGGAGGTGAGTAACAACATGTTAAGAACAACTCCTGTCAAACAATTCTTTTTTTTTTTTTTTCTATGGCAACGTAGCAAACCTTATAGATAGAAGAGAGGCTGTAGATTTCCCATATCTTGATTTTACAAAGGCCTTTTATGTGTTATTACTAATAAGCTTAGCCAAATAGTTAGGATGTATCACATCAGGTTTTGCAGGGGACTACTCAGCGGCCAATGCTACTTTTTAGTAACAGTTTGGACAATGCAATAGGAAGACAAGATTAGAAGAGAAAATGACCCTAACAAATTGGAAAAACAGCATGATAAAGTAAGAGGAGAACATTTAAGACCGTGTCCAAAGTCCTACAATTAGGTAGAAATAATCATCTCCACAAATACAGGCTAGGAAATAACAGATTATATGGCAGTTACAGCAAAAGATCTGGGAATTTTAACAGCTCAGTAATGCTGCCTTGGGTCAAATAAGGAAAATATTTTAATGGGTATAATAATAACATTATCTATAACTTTATTAACGCTTCAGTAGCAGCTGAAGAAAGTGACCATTTGAAACACAATGGTACAAATTGTTTGGCTTTTGGTTCCACTGCAGAAAGGTGTTGGTCTCCCTGAGTTATAGCCACCAAACACATATGGAAGTCTCAAATACTATAGATCATTTCAAATGGCACTAAACACCTACGTTTAAGCAATTGAATCAATGCCCAGGCACTGACACATAAGCTGCGTGTTTATATCAGGCAACAGACATCTAGCCACCACGGACAGCAGAGTCTGCAGGGATTTGGTTCTTTTATGTAAGGGTAGGCTTCACTTGCCACGTATGGTGCCCAGAAGGTTCAAGAGATCCAAATGGGTGGGGCAGATGTGATACAAAGAGGAGACCTTTCCCATCCTGGAACGCCAGTGCTGGACCAGAAACAGTGTCCCAGAGCATTTTGAATGACATGAACACCTATGTAATTCTTTTGCCTAAGCCTTCATGCAATTCTTTTGCTTTAGAGTAGACTAAATAACTGCTGTTGGCTGTTTTAACCAGATAGTCAGTTACTCTACAGGAAGCTTTCATATGTATGTTAGGTGTGTAGACCCCTACATGTAGGCAAAAAGTTAGGTGTTTACAGAATGAATATCACTGTAAGGGCTCTGAGGACACTAATGAGCCTGAGTGTCCCTGCCCAGCCCCTCTGGGGCTTCCCCCACCCTTCCCACAGCCCAGGACCCCATGCCAGCCCCCCTGGGCCATCAGCCCCTGCCCCAGCAACACCAGAGCATGGATGTTCTCCAGCTCCCCACAGCCCTACCATGCCTGGACGTGGGCCCCACCAAGCTGGGCCCAGCTGTGGGCCCATGTCCTGGCCTTGCCTTGGCCTGTCCCCAGTGAGGTGCCCAATGCCCAGGGCTGGGGCTTCCCCAGTGCCCCCCAGCTGCCCTGCTCCTGCCTGGGGAATGGGATGGGCCCTGGCTGGCAGGCACTGGGGAATCCCCCAGCCCCTAGACAGGACCCAGCCCATGCAGCATCCTCACAATGAGTCCTACGGTGGTGTTGTTACCCTACTGTGAAGTTCTTACTGAGTATAAACTTCAGTAAAACAAAAGTTACTGCCTTCAGTGTAAGAATAACCAGGCAAAATTAATTAATTGGATGATAGTATTTAATACAATGTAATGGCCTCATCTTTCTTAAATTTAATGTATCTATTTTAAATCCTTTGTTTTTTCACTAGTTGTTGATTGTTTCTTACTGACAACTAGTGTTGAAAAAATTAAAACAGGGTAATAAGATTCAATGTAGAAAGCTGCAACTAAATTAATACAGCAAAAGTACAGGAAAAGCTTGTGAAGTGGGGATGGCAAAACAGTCCTTAGAGTAGTGGTGACTAGTGACCTTACACAAGACTTGCTCTTTATTAATGGGATGTCAGAAAATAGAGAGATAACCCTAAATAGTTCATTTTAAGTCAAGTATATAAGATACGGAAGAGGCTGAAAATGATGGTTTAGTTCTCCCAACTCCCAGTCCTAACTTTACGCACTGGGATTTAATTGTACTGCGGCTCTGATGGTATTAGCCCAACACTGAAGTCTGGTAAACCGGTCATTCTTAAGTTCCTTATTCCCCTATATAGCTACTGAGGAGAGGGAGGTGCCCTGCATGTCTCCTGCTGAGAGCTCCACTCCAGCTAAATTGACAAACTGCCTTATCAGATAGTGAGCTGTTGGGGGGAAGTAGGAAGGTATTAGCATCTGTCCATATTTAGACATTTTCATTGGAGACCTCCTTAAAGTGCCTATCTCCTTCCATCAATGATATTAGCTAGTTAGTTTAGACTAGAATCTTAATTTCATAGTTACATTTAGATGGGATAAATTACAACCTTAATTAAGACTAATTCACTCAGGCTCTCTAAGCTAATTGGGCAAATTATAATTACTCCAAAATATATAGCAGTCTTCTATTTGTGATACAACTTTTATTCAAAAACTTTATATTTCTTAGCAAAAACATTTCAGACTGCTAACTCAGGAATGAAAGACTGCGCAGACTCCAGCCTAAAAGTTACTTGTCTGCTATATCCTTTTCCCCTACACATATCCACACGCAAACTTGTTATGATAACCACATTGCAAACATGAATTATGAAATCCCAGAACCAATGGTAGCCCATAAAGAAGAATACCTCCATAAAGGTTTGTTGAAAATGAAAGCATAGCCTATTATTTTCCAGAACAAAGCCGTGATAGCCAAGAAGCCTACAATCACTACTACTGGTCCACATCCTCTGCTGAAGGTGAGAGATCACTCCTTATTTGCCACAATACCACATGGGCTAGTGTGATGTTTATGCAACCAAAACAGTAAGCATCGCGTTCCAATACTTGCCCTGATACAGGTACTCAAAGCACGCAGGTTCTTTGTCATGGAATGGAAACTGCAGCCCCGCATGGCTCACGTGCTTGTTCATCACCTTTCAGACCTGAACTGCTTGAGAAAGGCAGTTACTATCTGTAGTCAATTTAAATTTAAGAGCTTTCTAGAAATTACAGGGAGCTGCCATGAATTAAATGAATTATGTAATGCCTGGAAGGATATTAGACATGCTTAGTAAAGGAGGTGAATCTTGCCCAAGTGTCAGATGGATATTTAAAACAACAAGGAGAACTTTTATGCATCTAAATCTGCATAATTAGCATACACAGAAAATAAGCCTAGAGAAGGGGCTGAGGTTTGACTACCTAAAGTCCTATTTCAGCATCTTAATGATACAAATGCATTAATAGTCAAAAAACTTCAGGTATAAGTTAATTGTCTTGGAGAAGTGAAATGACTCCCACCCTGAACTACTATCACATTACCCAAATAGTAATGACAGTCTGTAAAGGATTTTGAGAAAGACAGAGAAAATGATTGAAAATTGAACCAATTTGATACTGTTTCTTACGACTGAGTCAAACGCTCTGTAGTTGGGCCTTCAGTGTTATGTCTTCTCTGGCAAATTGTACTGACTCTAATTGGGAATCATTCAGAGAATCAGTTGGTGTCTCCAGCATACATTCTTGCACTTTGTAGACTGTTTCATACTGATCTTCTCACTGATTTGTAATGTTTAAATTATTCCTTAAGTCATTCACAGACATCTATTGCATCGCAGTTGGTACACAATGAATTTTGGATCTGTCACCTTTTCCTGGTAGATACAAAACGGCATTAATGTATCTCAGGTTATAAG